>PQWD01006595.1:0-55939 GCA_019425675.1 Leucinodes orbonalis
TTACCATTGTCGGACTTATGATTTAAAAAGGTAGTAGAAAGCTATGCATCCATACTTATTCACATTTTAGGTAGGTATATTGTGATGACCTTTTTACATAGTCATTATTATCTTTAGCTAGATTACCCTTCCCCGATGACTCTAGTTATTAATATTTATAAACGAATAGATATACCATCGATAAGTTCCAGCAGTGGACTGCAATAGGTTGAAGAGAAGAGATATACCACGGATTGGTTATACCCCATTTGTAAAAAGGGTACTCACCCAAAATTCCTGTTTAGGTCAACTCCATAGCAGTCTTTAGTAACCGTCGATTTTCCTAGAACCGGTCGTGACGATACGAATAAACGTATCCGTCGGGATTTAGGAGTGGGACAATGTACCTGTATGTATTATATCGTAATTTACACAATACTTTGTACGCTCGAGTGACTCCCAGTTACCCTACGGATTCCCAAATAAAACAAATATGAACAAACCTTTTAGTTGCCATCGGTGCGAGTGCGTTATCGTTATTTTTATACAGGATACATTAATTGTTTAAACAGGTTCTCATCATTTTAAATCAAAGCTGACATGGAGTAATGACCACACAGTCGTCACCGGTGGCAACTAGAGCCCAAAGGCCAAAGAGAGCCAAAACTCCAGTATGGTGCAAAACGGGAATGGTATCTTGCCTTATTAACTTCAGTAACCTCTTCCAAATTGGAAACCTAAATTGGTAATTGCATAAAACGTAGCGTAGGAAACTAGGTACCTACCAATCCTTATTACAGATGAAGTTTTTTTGGTGATCGAATTTTGTGACTATTTCTCGCAGGATGAATAGTGCCGACGTGATTGCAATCCACTCACGAGCGTGTTGTCCGGACATTATCAAAACGCCTTTATTGGATGGGTACATATTAGAGTTCAGTAGATTTTTTCAATAATTCACTCACTATTTTCATTGTTAGCAAAAGCAAGAAAAGAAACTAACAACCTCTACAGGGTAGGCTAAGCCCAGTGTGAAGAGGATAGGTTAAAAATTCATTCGAATGTATATTTATAGTTTGGGACATAAATACATTTTCATATTTTTTATTATAACGTATGTTTTTGTAACAACTTGTGTGTACATTAGATTATGGCTAGGCAAACACGTAGAACGAATTGCTAACGTTTATTGAAATTTAAAAACATCGTTATAACTCTACCAATATTACATATCGATAAATATACCCTAAAATTCAATAAAGAAAGTTACCTTGATTATCCATAAGTTTTCTGAAGAGCGTAATGTCTAAAGCGGACTGTAGATTCGTTTGCCACAACTGAGCTCCGTCGTACAAACCATGGTTTTGCTTTGACGCCACTAATTAACTAGGAATCAACTGCACTGTGACAAATTGTTTAAGTTAAAAAAATATTGTAAAATGAGTCTTCTACATTTTCAATGAAAATACCGTTACCAATGTAGTACAAATTCAAACATAAAGTCCAATAATTCATTTTATATACATCACATAATCCCTGATAGGTGTTACTGTACCGTTAGTAGTAGTTGCAAAACTATGGTTTTGTTTAGGTATATATTTTTTATAACCTGCTTTTTAATATTTGTTCAGATTGAAACTGCAGTCACTAAATTGTGCTTTCACACTTGTATTTGTAAAATATATTGATGTTTCTATTAAATGATACACAACATATGATGCCAGTAATATATGTTTATTAACATAGCTCTATATACATTTATTGTAATTTGAAAATAGAAACATTTTATGTAGAAACTCGCATAAATTTAATAAATATGTGGCAATCAATAAGACATTAGGCTTGGTGTTTGATATTATTGCTACAATTCGGACGGCTCGACCCGCCGTCATACGTCTGGCACAAACAAAATAAATGCCATAAACAATGAGAGTCGGTGGCGCAAGTCAACCGTTATTGCTATATATCATTGGATTTCCTAATATATATCACAATCAATGCACTTATCATAAATAAATTATAAAATTGTCAACCGAGTGTCTTGTCTTAATATTCAAGTATAAAAACAATGTCAAAAACGCTTCACTATTAAATCTGATCACGTGGTCCACTGTGTGCATAAAACGCAAACCATACATTTACCAAATGTTTTCTTAGTCTCATTTTCACGATAGACACAATCATCACCAATTCATTGTCAATGGAAATGACACATATCCCTTTATATATTTTGTCTTCTAATCAAAAGTACATAGAATTCATAGACAGAATGCACTTTTTAGTGTGTTTATACACGTGCATCCACATAAATAGTGACTAAACTGACACTGTACCAGCGTTTCATTTATATAATGCATCACTCACAATGATAAATTAATTCCGATTCAACGAAATGGCCGTTATTTATATATACGAGAGCGTTCACGAATTTCACTAGTTCATAAAAGGCGTGTCCGTTTGAACACTTTTGTCCGGGGCTAGTCCGCGTCTCCGTTGGTGATTGTGAGTGGGTTTTCGTCCTCGTTGTAGTCGAGTGATATCTCGGAGCCTCGGCGTCGTTTGCCGGGCGGTGTGTCGCTGCCCTCGCTGCCAGAGTAGGCGCGCTTGTCGGCCGGCGAGCCCTTGCCGTTGACGGTGGCGTGGGTCGCCCTCAACTCCTGTTGCAGGAACAACACCGTGCTCTGCATACCCTCGAAGTCCTCGTCCAGCTCTTGCAAGATCTCGTCCAACTCTGTGCAACAAGGTTTTTTTATAGGCAGGTTTTTTGAAATTAGCACAAAAATGGTATTATCATTAGATCCTGTTGATCTAATAAGTATATCATAAAAAGTACTCTGATCTGTATCAACAAGAAACATGACAAGAAATTATGTTTATAGAAACGTATTTACTTATTACCTTACTTATTTAGCTGATTTATTATGTATGAATAATAAGTTCTTTTCAAGCAGGCACAGAGTATCTATGATTGAGAGCTTTGTGGTGTGTCAAGATTCCAGGCATATTAATGTTAATAAGGACCAGAGGCAAAGCCACATTAAATAAACGCAATAATAAAAACTACTAAAATGCTCTCACTAACTCCACACTAACCTGATTGTGACTTTTTGACTTCTTCACTAAAACTCTTTTGTAGTGCTAGATCACCCTCTAACTTTGCTATCCGACCGCTCGATGTCATCCGGCCGAGGTCCTCATTTCCTGATGCAGCAACCGGCATTTCGCCATCAACTTCTTCCCAGTATTCGAGTCCGGTGTAAACTTCCACGCTGACAGTTCATTTTGCGATTCCTCTAGCCTCGCCTTCGTCGAAGTGAGTTCCTGCTTTAGCCTTAATATTAGTATGTTCACGGCAGGGTCTAGTAGCGTCGGTCGTCCGTTGAGGCTTGCGTGCGAAGATTTCAGTTCCGTTATTTGACCCTGGAAAATAATTTCCGCAAAATTTAAAAACCTGTCATATATAATAAGTGATAAATTAGAAAAAAAATTGTACCATAAATTTTATTAAAGAGTTAGTAAATGTGACTTTTAAACGAATTCTAAAAGGGGAGCAATCACATAACATTCTAGGTGGAGGTGACTTCAGGCCTGTATTAGCCTGAATAGCCCCCAAAACTCAAGTAATAATCTACTTTCGTCTAGACAGAAGAACAGAGACGAAATAGTAATATCTTGAAACTTGTAAAAAAATTGTAATGGATTATATATTAATAATAATAAATAAGAACATTTTTTAAGCATTTTTATGGGGAGCGATGGCCATTGATTAACATATCACATCTGATTAATACTTTGTTTAGTCAAATTTACTTAAGTTCAATAAAGCATGCTTAGTAAATCAAAATTACATAGAAATATTAATAAAAAAAATTGAATGCTTACTCAAACTCTAAGCAGTTATTACCCTAGCTACAGGTTTACTTATTTTTATTTATTTAGCTTTCATCACCATGACATAGTTACTGCAAGTTTTTTTTAATGATAATAATTCATAACTTTTTTTCACAGAAACATGTTACAATCAAAGATTCTGATATTCAAATTAGGTAAAGGTCTCTGACTATCAGAACCCTCACCCAAAAGTTGCGAACAAAAGTAACTAACTTTTGTACAATATTTTATTGCAAGGTGACTGAGAGGGGTTGATTACAGGGTATGTCTAATTCTCAGAATGACTTGTACCCTTACTTTTATAAAAACTAAAACAAATGAAACTCACTACATAATCTTGTATCTCTTGCTCCTTGGCCGCAAGCCTCCTAACAAGCACTTTCTCTCTGTGTTGTGACTCTGCATATTGCTGTTTTATCCTATCCTCAGCCTCCTTCGTTTTTTCCAGGCTCCCTGCACATATTAAGACAATAGTTGTAGCAAAAGTGATTCGGAATGAAAATAATCCTACTAGAACATGACAACCATTGTTACTTAATATTGAAATCTTTTGTAATATTTAACATGACTTGATAAGAAATATATGTTCTTCTAGTCTTAAGACAATTTTACATACAATTATGTGCATTAATAAGTTTTTTTTTGTGAAATTACTGCAGACAATGTTTTATAACAACCATCATACTTAGGATTTGTCCTTATTTCATAATTATGAGAACTTGATATCCCAAATAATAATTGTTTTGTTTGATTACAAACATAAAACTTATTTATACAATTTCAATGAAGTGTATTTGCAATGACCCCAATATTTTCCATTTATTTATATGCAATGTCTTTGTCATTTTAAACTATACTAAGTCTATTTAACAAGATAACAATCGACAACACCTTAACTAAACATACTTATTTCATTAAAATATATTACATAAAATAAAGCAATTGAAGAAGTGTAGCATAAGTATTACTGACACACTGCCTGTCGGTCTACATTATTTCTTGAAAATACATATAACTGACATAAAAAGGCCCTTATGTGGATCCTTGCTAGCATTTAAATGTTACAAAGCTAAAACTCAACTAAAGAGTTGATATTTATAGATTTGTTATACAGATTCATTGAAAACAATAAAACAAAAATAAATATCTACTTTTAATAATCCTGCATGGGTGGCAGTAAAAGGTTTAAATAAGTTTCAAAGAGTGTCATACAAAGTAAATTTTAATAAAAACATTGGAACCATATCTGCTGTAATGTTTGGGAACTTTGGGATGTTGTCTACTAACCAATGGTATCGAATTCAATACCTGTGTACTACAAACATTTATGTGCATGAACATGTCTGTTTGAACTGGCCCATACAATATTCACACAAAAAAATTAGACTCAGTACAAGCTCCTTGGAAAAAATATATAAATAAAAAATATCAAGGGTGGCAACAAACTGGGGCTAAATGTTTTGATATCTAGGAATATTTATTTATTCCATCCTCATTTTAATGCTCCGAATAATTATAAAAAACATAAAAGTTTTATAACTAAGTCTTTACACTGAAAGGACTACAATACATAACAACATTATTATTCATTCTACTTGTTTTAACAAACAATATCACATTAAAAATAATTAAAGATTGTTGTGATAACAACTTCTTGTACTTCTTACTCTTGTGTGTCAGCTATCACGTTTAAGCTTCTAGGACGACTCAACATTGATATTAACTTGAATTGAGTTAGAAAGGTATAACACTATATACAATAATAATAAGTCATCCTTTGAAACTCTTAAGTAAAGATTAATGCTTGAGTCTCATTTCAGAATTCGGACCTCATTTGTTGATCAAACAAGTTTAGCAACTATGGTAAAAGACGGTCCTATTTGGATGGTAATTGTCAACACCCATTATTACACATTGGCCCTGTATGGTGTTAGAGCCCGATTTCCCCACTGCCAAACAAGGCAGAGATGCCTGTGCCTTCCAGTACACTATATACTAGTTCATTGTTTTTAAGCTGTTTTACTATGATTTAAGTATAAAAAAATGACTCGGTATCAAAAGGCCTTTTTTGTTTGTAACTTTTGACCACAATGTGCAAATTGTTTACATGTTTGTGAGCATATACTATTAAAAATGTTAATTATTCATCCCTTGTCATTTTTCTGCTAGAAAGTTTGCCATTTTCAGTCTCGTTATGACTAATGGTAAACCCTCACATACATTTTACAATGATTTGTAAGTATATATTTTTTGTTCCTTGTTTTTGAATATTTAATGTCATATTCAACTTCTTAACATGTATGAGTCAACCTAGTGTAACTGCGGGGGAGTCCTGGTGATCTGTATCACAGATTTTTGAAACCCATCAAACACCAGTCTCTCACAGTGTGACTTCCTTTGACAATACCTAGTCTTAAGATATTGTGTAATCATGCATTGTGATGAGAAACATAAAAAAAAATATATTGTACATTATTTGTAAAGCAGATTTCAGATTTGGTTCAAATGGTTACTGACCAAGAAATTATAGATACAACTTAGGTAAGCAATTTTGCAAGGAACAGGGATATGTAAAATATATTCTTATCCTTTGGCACATTGCCATGCCCTGGATGCCACAGTACAAAATAAATAAAATTTCCTACAAAAATATAGTAACCATTGTTTTTCACACATGTTTATTCCACTTTATTAGGAGCCCACTTTTTTTATCATGTATAGATGCTGTTGGTGTATCGGGCAGCCAAGTGCTTGTCACGCATAGACAATGTTGGCAGTCCAAGGGTTAAAGATTGCTCAGATTCAATATCCTTCCAACAGTCAAATTCAATTGGATTATTAAGCAGATCCTAATTGGCATTTTCTGGTTAAACCATTTGCCACTATTAATTTGCATTAAATAAGTTTCATAGCAATATTGTATTTTATATGCCTTTTTAAATGGTATAATTAATTTATCCATATAATTTTTAAATAATATACATCTTTAACATTATTTTATTATAATAAAAATCCATCTTTTAGAGAATGATAAAATTGGAACCAAAATGTCTTTGATAAGTTAAGTAAATATTATCAAAGAGTTCTCTTTCATTGGTTTCTCCCAATTCTCAATTGAAATAAAAGTTGTTTTAAAAATTTCACGTTTTTAGTGATTGAGGCTTCTTAAATCTTAAAAGTAATATTACTATAAAATTACACTTTTTTAAAGTATTTACTTATATAATATGTAATCTTACTAGACTGCTTAGAAGTGTTAGCCGCCACCATGTATTAACTCATGTATGTAAAGTAAAAGAGATCATAAAAAACAATACTAAATTATTATTTCTAACATTATTAATTTCAAATATGGAATAACTGCAGTCTAATTTGACTTATTTATACTAATATGCATTTTTGTATCAAGTTGCTACAGAATCAAAATTTGCAATTAGTAATCTCTTTTTACTGTACTTTTTACCTAAAGCTACAGCATACTTCTTTGTTATGTTTCAAGCTTATGAATTAAATGTTTAGTTTACCAAAGCCAATAAAATGTCATAACATCACTTAGCTATTACTCATCTCATGAATATACACTGTAGATTGGAATAAAAAAAATATTATTATTATCACAATTACCTGTCACTTATACGCAATAACAAAGCAAGTGTAAACAAAACTTAAAAATTACAGCAAAAGAAGTAAAGAAAAGATATTTACATTTTTCCATGTAAAAACACTGCGAGATGTAGCATAACTCTTGAAGCACAATGCATGTTTCTAGCACTGATCACTGATCCAGGGCTACCTGGGGATACCACTTGGCCTTCAGCCTTCATTATCACTTCCACTGATCACTCCACTGGCACCGCAACACACCAAACTCTTCTGTTAACTATTATTAGCTAAATAACACCCGTTACCACATATTTCTTAACATTATCACAGAAACATACTCAGTATTGTGTCATAACAAAAACACTAGTTATTTTAGTTAAAGTATTGTCGATTTACAGTAACATAAAACTCGCGGTTTTCTCGGACCCCGAACTCGGGGCACTACAAGCCGAAACTTTCGTAAATACCTTCCAACTGTTTGTTCAACGTTTCAAGGTGGTCTATGTACAAGTCCTGTGATCTCCACGCGGTGCGTAGCGATTCCGCAGACGCGGCATCTAGTTGGTGCGGGGTCAACAACACACGCGTCTCCTTGGAGCCTACGCTGCCTGCATTGTCACTCGCCGTCTCGCACTGTCGATCTATCTCCTCTGACATTGCACTCTTAATAATACTTAAGATGCACTTTTGGGACTGTAAGCAAATAAGGTTTGTTAATTCTTGAAGAGGTACATTTGCATTTTTCCGCCGTTATCAAGAACCTGTAATAATGTATGACGTAGCTGTAAATTGCTAAGATAAAATACATTACTTACACTTGTCAGATAATTTGAGGAAGATACTGTGACAAGTTTTTTAAAATGCTTATAATTATAACGCCAAATTAGACACAAGTTTTATGATTAAAGAAAATAAGTTTGAGACACGGGCGAAGCCATTTTATCACGTAGAACTGCAATGTTGCCAGAAATGCCGAACCAAGCGCGAACCAAATAAATACAGATAATTATTTAATAACAAATAACCGATATTTGCCGTTAGTATTTTTGTTGTATTTTAAACTATAAAAATATAATGGCATATTACAGTTTTATAGTTTTGTTACCAAAAAATTAGATAACTAGAACGCCGGTTTTTTTGTAAGTCCATGGTGACGGATTGGAGACACCTCGGTGGACACACGTAAAGTCCGTTCCATGGTTCGTTCCTAGGAACCATAAATACATGGAAGGATGACTAAAATAACAACTGCACTGCATATCTTCATTCCTTTTTACCTTAAGGTATTTAATAGTGGGTATGAAAGAGACATGTGTTACGAGTCGTTTCATTATCTGGTACGTTGACACAACTTGATTTGATTGATGAATTTGCTAGTGTTGGGAATGAATTATTATATTTTATCGATAGTTATGGTATCTGAAAATACTGATAATTTGCTTTAGCGTAGGTACTAAATATTTGGCTTCCAATATGGAGGTCGTGGGTTCACTTCTCACGGGGATTACTATTATGTAAGCTTCGATGGCGTCCTTCTCGAGGTTGTGCAAGAATATGTTTCCTTAGACCAAACTTATTCAACTTGGCCATAACAACTTCGTGAGAGAAGCTAGGTATCAGTTGGGCTGGGCGGCATTTTGACAAGTTACGTCAGGTCTTCACGTCGACGATTCCGTAATGCTTAAAAACAAAAGTCTGAGCAATGCGTCCTACACGTACCAACATACACAGGTGAGACATTGACACTGACTACGAAACTGGTTTACTAGTTATGTCACTCAACGTCAATGGAGGCTATGCTCAGGGTTTCTCTTAAGGATAAAATCAGATTTACTAGGTGAAGACTCGATACTGAGTCATCTAGGTAGGTACTACCGCAGTGCTAGATATCGTCCCGTTAAATAAGAGTGCTATGCACTTTTGTGTTTCGGGATGTAGGCACTGTAGCTAGTAAAATTACCGGGTATAAGTGATCTAGCATCATCACATAACACACCTCAAAGATAACTGTATATCTCTACTATTTGATGGATCTTATTATACATCCATACATATTATATACACCTTCCTCTTCAATCACCCTATCTACTAAAAAAATGGTCAAGTGCGAATCGAACTCGCCCGTCGACGGTTCCGCGGCAGCAGGTAACAAACTAAAATATTTTTATTTACTTAGGCGCCTACTACAGCTTTATCACTGCATAATATAAAGCAAAGTCGCTTTTTTGTCCCTATATCCCTATGTGCGCTTAAATATTTGAAAATACGCAACGGATTTTGATGCGGTTTTTTTTAATAGATGGAGTGATTCATATGTATAAGATCCCTCAAATAGTGGAGATATACAGTTATCTTTGAGATTTCTAATGTGATATCGTAAATAATTTCATTTTTTCCGTTTATATTGCAACCGCAGGCTGAACCCTACAAGATTTATCAAAATAATGTACCAAGTATTGTACACATTGAAAAGTTCTACAGCATACGATTTCAATGAATATTTTTGTAGGAAATAGTTCAAAAAATTGAGGTCCGTAGCGTTAGCGTCGGTACCGGCCGACCAGGCAGGTTCCCACCTGAGCGTATCTATACAATATGCAATATTACCAGTGCACCCGTGCGAAGCATGGGCAGGTCGCTAGTCATTAATATGAGAAAGAAAGTGGTTCACAGTTTATACGTAAAAGGAACGTTTCCATATATTTTGTATGAGATTATGGATATGTGACGTCATTGCTCACTATTATAAATTGACCCAATATTTATTGGTTTCAGTTTATTTAAAAATACAATATTGCAAATAAACAACATAAGGTGCGCTTTTATAAAATAAGGTTTAGTATTTTATTGCGGATGGTGGAGAATACCGAATTGAATCAGCTTCGGGACAAATTGAATGAAGGTACAGCATCAAATTTCAATCTCTTTTTAGAAGAAAATTCATTGTGCAAATAATTGTCGGGGCAGAAGTGCTTAGAACAGATCCTGCTGTGGGTCTTCCAGTTCCAGTCGGGTCTTTCGACTCGTCTCATCCACTCTTGTTTCATCTTTTCATCCTTTGGGAAACTGTAATATTATAATAAACCTTATATCTGCTGATGTTGCTTCGCCGGAAAGCCTAACTAAAATATCGATATGTAAAAGCCACATCACTAGTGTGTTTGTTTACATAGATAATTTCATTAGGATTTTTAGAGAAAAAGTAGACAAATACTGTTTTGGCTTTTATTTGAAAAGTACAACAAAAGTAAGAAACATTTATATTATAGTTTACACACATTTCCTGATTTATTTAATATAAATTTAACCAAAAACTCACGAATGAAAGTGAATCTTTTCACCACTGCTTTATTTCCTTCCTGAATGTGAATAACAGCCGTCAATTACACAAGATATGTTTTTATGACCTAAAACACTTCATTAGGAACGAGCACACATAAAGATAAATCACTATCTGAACGTAAATTATACAGAAAATATTTTTCTTATAATCAGGAGCCGCCAAACCACTGACAGTACTATAATCCGGCCATGTGAGCAAGGTGTCAAACTATTTTTAACAATCTTTAAGAATGCACGTCAAAATGTGATTTTGAATTTAGTAGTGTGCTGAATAAGTCCAATGACATAACATTGTATTGAGTCCACTGACAGATGTGACGACCTGCTAATTATGAGAACAATGTTCAGTTTGCTGTCTCATTTTCGCTTACGCAAAATCGTGTAAGGAGTGAGAGCATCAGGTATACGTTTTTAATTGCTATTTTAGCCCGGATTTCATGCATTAGTACTATTTCTATGGTTCGTTCACAATTATTTTACCTTGGGACTTCTTGGCGGGAAAATAAAGTGTCATATTGTCGGTTTGGTTTTATTTACTAAAATTTGTGTTACATCGAATGTTAATGTGTAGTGAATTATTAACCATTAAGTGTTCGTCAACAGTTGCAAGTGTTGGCAAATGAAACAAAACAGTATATCAGTCACTTTGAGTTGTCTCAAGAAGTCCGCGTAAGGTCCTAATAAAGTCCCACATCTTTAAGGCATTCTAATATCATCTATTGAATATTTATGTGATAAAAATTCGTGGTCTTAAACTGCTCAGCTATTTCAGTGTTAATAATATATTTTTACATTAATTAATTGTTTAAAAAATGCTGTAGTTATAAGTTTTCTGGGGTGCTTTTTGCTTAACAGGCTAAAGCGCTTTTTTCAAGCATCAAAATTCATATTTCTATTTTAGTATTCTAAATGTTTTGTTTATTGTATTTTTGTATATTCTGTAAAAATGTTATGAACGTTATCATAAGTGCTTTTTGTAAGCCTCAATTCATTCACTCTGTTCATTTTAAGCTATTGCACAGCTTCTATCGCAGCCCTTGAGCGTGGAGGTCGAATCCAGAAATCCCTTAACGAAAATACCCTAAACCTCCCAGTTGCCATCCGTTTCGGTTTTGCCGCGACAGTCCCGATTTCAAAGGCATTGTCCCGGGTCCCGACAGCCAACTGATTTTATCCCGATTTTGACAATATGCGATACGATCAATCAAATAACATCATAAGAAACAACCGTGATATAGAATTATTAAAATCGGCTCGTAACAAAAAAGGGAAAACGTATGGAAAAAAAAAAAATTATTAATACGAAATAAAGTTTCATTTTCATAGACTGCCACATACGTCATAATATGATTGGACCATGGATTGGACCTAACTTCGAACGTCACTGATGGATGTCCGATCGTCCCGATTTTTTTCTCCTAAAGGTGGCAACCCTGCTATCACTTCTAGACCTAACACCGACTCATCTCACCGCTAGATGGCGTTGTAAAATATGTTTGATAAAATAACGACCTAGAAATTGAACAGCCCAGGTTTCGATGGAGTTAAAGTCTTTCGTAGTCCACAAATGCCATACACAGCGGCTTTTTATACTCTTCGATCTTCTGAATAAGCTGTTGAACAGTATGGGTGTGGTCGACGGTGCTGTAGGTTTTCGGAACCCAGCCTGCTCTGCTGGTTGGAATTCGTCAAGTCTAATAGCAAGACGATTCGCTGGAACTCTGGAAAACAATTTTTAGACGTGGCTCAGAAGCGCCATAGGTCTTCTTTTTATCATTTTTCAATAGTGTTTTGTCACCTTTCTTGAAGATCAAGACGACTGCGCTTTTGGACCTCGACTCTCGTCTCGTCTTCTCTTGTGGATGATGGCATTAAAGAGGTCAACTTATGCCCTAAGGACGGGCTGTCCACCGACTTTAAGGAGGTCTGTGTAATACCGTTATCACCCGGGGCCCTTCCATTTCTAAGTTACTCCAGTGCTGCACCAATCTCGCTAACGTCTATATCCGGGATATCCAGCGTATAAAGGCGTCTTAGTGGGGCACGTGGATCTTCGGTGTCCTCGGTCTGTGGCTGATGAGCGCTCGATGCTCCAGGATCTACGGGTGAATTGTGAGTGAATTGGACTACAGCTGTCTTAGGCTTCACCAGAAGGCACCAAGTTCAATTGTCAAAAATTCCGCAATACTAACCGCATATAATATAAAGAAACTCTTTCTACAAACCTTTCTTACCATGAATTTTTACTTTTTTAGGTCGCTAAGTGTACGCGGCGGTCAGCTCGCTCACTTGGAGGTACGTGATACTGACCATGACAGATGTATTGTTGAAGGAAATTAATGATAGTAGGTACCAAGTCCTTACTCTCCGTCAACACTGCTCTGCGCCCGTTACCCGAGACGTCAGATGCTAGGTCTTTTATACACGATAATTTTACTACAGTTACCTGAGCCTGAATCACAGAAAGGCAGAACACTCCATTTCGCGGACAATGGAGCTTAGCTAGTTCTATTGTCTTTTCAGCCAGCTTATTTGGGGTCTTAATTTGAAAATAGAAAATGTATAAACCAATAATTCAACATTTTTTGGAACTTATTACTGCTGTCGGCCGCAGATGGCCTTTACAGCCTTAAATTTATACAACGAGCCTAAGGGCGTCCCAGTGTGGGACTCGAATCTCGGCTTATGGCGTTGCGGACCATATGAACATTATTTTACTACAGTGGTTCTTAACCTCTTAGGCACGTGGGACAATTTTACCAAATATCTGTTTTTGCCATGGACCACAAGGTTTAATGGTAGAATACGGTACTTAAAGGAAAATAAATTAAAGGTCACTAAAACACGCATAATTTTATGACTATTTACTCATTTATTTAATAGATTCTAATGTAATTTTTGTGATTGCATTCTCCTACTACTAACTTGTCAATCCTTGTTTACGATGAGTGCCTATACTCAACGGGACCCCCTATCTTAAAACGATATGAGTATGTCCAGGATTTAGTTCCCAATTAGTTCTATCAAATGCAGTAAAACTTAGATTTTTTTCCGTCAAAATAAAAGAAGGGCAGGGTATTACAATAATTACTCTTAAAATGTGCTTTTATGCTCAATAAATATACTCACTATTTACTTAAGGCACAGAAACATACCCTAGTTTTTAAATAAAACACCTATTAATTTTAAATATTTAATTTAATCCCTTAACTTAATGGAAAGGTACATTTTAACACTTAACATCTAATTAATGTTTAACATTGATTTATTTCTATACAATTGTATCTAGAGTTTCAGTATTATCTATAAATCTATATCACAATATGTACAACAGAATGTTGGTTTTCGTCGTAACGATGGGCGAATTGTCAATATGGTCTCCACACTTCCTGCGTGCCGGGTCCATAGAGCGCGTGCTTGGCTTCCTCCCCAGTCTCGCAAGTTTGAACCAGTCCACTGGTGTCTCCAGCGCCTTGCAGCTCCGTAGTTATTGATATACCTCCGTCGATATCGCTTATTTTAATCTCGCTAGGGATGTACTGGTCTAGGTTATGCTTGTCCGCTGTGCTGTGGAGGTGGACGTGTATTTGGTTCTGGTTGACTGTCGAGTACAAGTTTGGCAGTATCATCTGCGGGTTCGGGTTGATGTACGGCGTGTGTGATTGGAGGCAGGCGGGGTTGTTGTTGATGTTGTTGTATTGGTAGTTGTTGTAGTTGTAGGAGTTCGCTGGCCAGGAGTTGTAGTAGTTGGGGTCGAAGCGCTGCGCTGGCATGGGTGCTGGCGCGTTGAGTTCGGCTAATGCGCCTCCGGCGCTTCCTTTCACGTATCCTGAGCTAGGGCTTTGGTAGCCCCCGTAGTCGGTGTGCCCAATAGGAATCTCTGCTGGCAACACTGTAATATAAAATTAATTTAATTTAATGAAAGTACAAATGTATTTTTTATACATACATGAATTTAAAGTGAAAGTGTGCAACAATTTAGGTGCTGGATAAGGAAAGCGGCGGTCTTGGGAATTAGGATATCTTATGCATAATGGAGGGACTCTATGTCCTGTTGCAAATATCAAGTGTTTATAAAGATGCAAAACAATTTATATTATCCACTCGTATCTGAATTAATGAAAGTATTAGTTTTAATTGAAGTCTTGTCATTTTGATATTGACGACGAATATTTTCGTAAAAATTTATCATATCTGAATCAAAGAAATTTAGCGAATTTTACCTTAGAATAATTGGGAATTTATCATGTGGTCAACCGCTATATTACGTGGTTAGGAAATAAGGAAGTTTATCATAAATTTATTATTATATAGTAATTCATATGTCCCATATGCCATAGGTTAGGGAAACGCAATGTTTAAATTACTGATATAACATTATACGCCAAAGTTTATTAATAGAACGTGATATTACACTAGTTCCCGTTTCATATGTTGTTTTTCCTTTATATTAATTAGTATTTTTATTGCCTGTTCATTAGTTTTTTATAGATTTCACATATTTTTGCTTTGCTTGATCCAAATAATGTACGGCTGAATTGTACGTTTTAAAATGGTGTATAAAAACACCTCGGTAGTTAGTCCATGTTTATGTTTTAGCCCACAGTTTTCCTTATTCCTTATTCTTTTACACGACCCTTGTCGTGTAATGGTTGAGACGTCAATACTCAATACTTAATTTTTTATTGCATTCCATAGTATTAACACGGTGGACTTACAAATAATAAAGGACCTTATGGACCCTGTCGGGCACAGCAACAATGTAGGACAGAGGAGGAAGCTGGATTCTGACAATACAATTTACTTTATCAATCTGTGTGTATATGTATATCTTTAAAATTTGTTTTATATTTTATTAAATTTTTACTTTAGCTTATATTTGTATACTATAATATGTATTTAAAATGTCGCCTATGTTATCATTTACATAACACATAGTAATGGATTATTTGAAAGGGATTAAGTTTGACATTTTCAGCTAATGTTAATCAGTTAGGTATTCTTTGATACTGTAATAGCTTTTTTCTATGAAAAATTTTTTGAGATTTACTTAAAAAATTTTTTTCATGGTTTTCATTTCTTATGTTATCCGGTAGTTTATTGTAATTTTTATCGACATAATCAATGGGCTAGAAGAGTAAATTGTTAGTCGAGAGCTGGGAAGATATAGTTTATTTTTGTGCCTGAGCTTATATTTTGTTTGGGTACTTTCTTTAGTCGTCGTCGTTTACGTCTGCTATTACACCAAGGGCTCAGGGTTAGATCGGCGGGAGTAAAGTATTTGTGTGCATGAACATGCTATTGTATGTACATGTATTATATGTATTATATATATTATATATTGTACTATATATTGTACATATATATATGAACATGTATTATATATATGTGTTATATATATGTATTTACAAAAAAGTAAATAAGGATGTCTATCCATTGTTTAGTACCATACATTTAAGAATATTTCTGTAATCTATGTTTACTAGTACTCATACTCCAGGGTAAATGCTTAGTTTGAGGCCAGATGGCGCTGTGTGAGTGGCAGTGAATATTTATTTATTTATTATTATTAATGTGAGCGTCGGTGCGAAGTGCGAAGAGATTCAAGGTTGTGCGTAAGTCGGCGAATCCGCACTGGGGTCGCGTGGACGACTGAGGCCTAATCCCCTTTACTGGTAGGCTCGTGCCCTCGTGAGGATGTTTATGAGCTGATGATGATTATTTATGAAGAAATGCATTTACCTGCAGTATGTGTATGGTGGGATCTGGCTTATAGTAGGGGGGCTGCAGCGGCGCGTAGGGGTACGACACGGCGCCGATGATGGGTAACCGGTGTTCCACTCGCTCGCACCTAGGATGTTGCCGGCTCGTCTCTGAATAAAACAATAAATCTATTTAATAATAACTTGGATCACTCAACGCGCAATGGAGCGAGCTATGCTTGGAGGCTCTCTTAGTGATAAGATCGGAAATGATTTAATCCGTAAGATAACTAAAGTTACCGACATAGCCCGCCGGATAAGCAAGTTGAAGAGGCAGTGGGCTGGTCGCGTATGTCGCAGAACCGATGGCCGTTGGAGCAGACGAATCCTGAAGTGGAGACCGCGTCTCGGCAAGCGTAGCGTAGGACGCCCTCCGGCCCGATGGACCGACGACTTGCGAAAGGTCGCTGGTGGAGGCTGGATGAGGAAAGCGGAGGACCGGGATATCTGGCGCAAAATGGGGGAGACATATGTCCAGCAGTGGACTGCGATAGGTTGAAGAGAGAGAAGAGAGAATAAATAACATCTATACATACAAATACAATTGGAGTACCTGTTTGTAATATTGCAATACAATTTTTTTTCATACATATTAATATATAAATATATATATTTAAAAAAGAACATACGCCAAAACAACTTTCTAGGTTGTGTTTACTGCGGGAGGATACCGCAGGAAAGCTAGTTAAAAATATACCGTTTGGTGAGTGCAGATTATAATACAATTATTGTCACCACTTCATTGGTTACACGACTCGACCCACCTTAAGAAAGGTGTGTATCCTGTAGTGGTTAAGTTAGTAAATAAGTATCCACTGACACCTACAAAGCGCCACCTAGCCCCCAGCTAAGCATTAGCTGTAATGTGGGTACTAAACGGATAAACCACACATAAATATCAATACAAACAGACGTGTTCATAGACAAATGTTTGTACTACCCGTGAACCCTTGGTGTAGTAGCCGACGTATCAACCGTTACACCAAAACCTCGTCAATTATATTTATTTTATTTATTTATTTCTTATTGTACACCAAAAAACTAAAGGATCTTCTTCATAGTCGTAAACACTCTTGACAGAGTGGTCGTGGTCATTAGGAAAGAAAGTTGAGTGGCACGCTTGTCAATGTTCCGCCATCCGCCTCACCGCCGCCTAACTAAAACTAAAAGGATACAAAAATAAAATAAAAAGAGTACAATGTGCGGCCTTATTGCACATGGTAATTTCTTCCAGGCAACCTTAGATGGAGAAATACAGTGCATGGGATTAGGGGCTAGTATACGCAATAAATGCAAGTTATATCATACTAATAATAACTTAGATGAATAACTTACAATAACTAAAAATAGATATTGAGAAATTATATACATGAACAAAGTATTAGGCTGATAGATTTTTAACACTCTGTTATTATAACTTACTAGGTTCATTTATAGTGAGAATTGTATATTATAGTACTACATAACAATGATGATTCATCATCATCAACTCATTGTAACGTCCCCATCGAGGGGCATGAGCCTACCCGTAACTATAGGGTGTATAGACCTTAGTCGTTCACACGGGAGTGGGACTTAACGCACGGCACGACCTTTGAATCTCTTCGTAGGCGTGCGCAGGTTTACTCACGATGTTTACTTTTACCGTAAGGCGTCGGATAAACGTACATATCATCGAAAATTCGAAAAGATTTGTAAGGCGCCAGGATTTGAACTACACTCCAGATCGGAAGGACACGTCACCTATGAGCCACGTATACCACCTATAGCTTATTCGACCTGTATTGTAAAAGAACACACAATTTTTCAATTAATTTAATTACAATTTTTTTTTAAATCTCTTGAAAGCATTAAACATTTATATGAAATAAATTAAAAAGTTAGTTTTCTAAGTCGATTGCGCCGGCCAAAAACCCAGTTCATATATTAGTCTCAGTGCCATTGTAAGTTTAATGTTAGTATAATAGTCACGTGCGCGGACTGAATCGTACAGGGATTGCCAGCTGATTCACGCTTAAGGCTGTAGTAAATCACGAAAGTGGGCTCGCGAAGCCTAAATCCGATCGTCCACCGCCAATAATCTATATTGTATAGCTTCGCTCACATAGTTGAGCAGTTTTAATACATGTGTGTCACGGCTAACTATGTACGCTAAGCTACGTGAAATAGCCGCAAGTCGATCTAATTTAGTTGTGTATCGATATGTTATTACGGAGTAAACTAAGCGCCTCACTCCCTTGCCTCGACCCCTTTGGCGTGTTGAGCAATAATGAATCTTATTTCCTTTGAAGATTGTTATTCTCCTCAGAATTCTCAACTCACACATCTTCTCCATCACGTCCATAACTCGATGTCCTAGCAAAATCTGGTCACCACTAACGTAGTTTTAGCTTATTTTTCATTTTATTCAACTTCAAAAGCACTTATAAACGTCAAAAAATGTACAAAGATACTAAAAACATTTAAAATCCTAAAGTAAATATGAATTTTGAAGCTTGAAAAAAGCGCTCAGTGGTTTTTCCTGTTGAGAAGAAGCACCCAAGAAAACTCAACAGTGTAGCCTTTTTTTAAACAATAATAAAAATGAAAAAATATATTATAACCTGATATAGCTGAGCAATCAAGGACCACGGATTATTATCACGTAAATACAATAGTGTAGTACCTTTTTAGAAGTGTTTTGTATTATAGCTTTAACATGTGCAAACTCTACACATTTTGCGGACTTATTGAAAAACTTTATTCATCTTCCTATTAACGAAACGAATAGCAAAGCCCAGTTTAGTAAAGCTTAGTTTTCACTTAGTTTAGCTGGCGGTGGATGCCACCTAAATCGTAATACAATCAGTAATACACCTAGCGATTTGACATGACTTACATTTTTTTGGTGAAAGTACATGCTAAGACTGTTGGAGCATGCCAACTGTTTAATTTAATACTTCATTGAACTATTGACAATGTCATTGTTTTCGATGGTGTTGTAAGGTAGGGACCTCAAATGATCTTGGACTTAAATGTTTGAAAGCGGTAATAGTTTCTTTTATCTTCTATAGGTAGACATTTCTCCGGCCGATGACGACGACTTGCGAAAGGTCGCTGGTGGAAGCTGGATGAGAAAAGCGGAGGACCGGGATGTCTGGCGCAAAATGGGCGACACTATATCACCACAGTGGGTGCAATAGGTGAGAGAGAGAGAGAGGAGAGGTAGACATTTGACTCCATCTCACCTAAAGGTAAGTGATGATGCAGCCGAGGTTGGATCATGCCTGCATACAAAGCCTATTCAGTCTTGCCTTGAGGATGCCTGGTTGTAATGATCGGGGAACACAAAGGCAAATTAATTCGTTCCTTTGCGGTGCGCATTAGGACGAGACGCCATTGTTATATCATGTTTCTATTGTTCGTATTTTCACGATTGCGGATATGCCAGAACATTACCAAAAGATATGACACCTATGATATTAACAAGAAATTATATAACTGAACTTAAACCGTAAGCTAAGTTCTCTAATTTTAATTAATTACGCAATGGGGCTATATCTAAAGTCTTCGAACCTTATATTTATGTAACAAGAGATAAATGTATATGACGCATTTAATTGTAATATATATTTTTGCTACTTTCCCGAGCTTTTTAAGGTTTTTCAGTCGTAGAACACGAAAGATCCTCGGTTTATTATTGAGAGTGTAAAGTACCTACTACTTTTATCTTGCACTATGTAATGTACAGATTATTTAATTTAATAAGGTAAAGGTAAATTGATGAGATTGAGAATTGCGTTGTTAACAGAAATATATTCGGACAAATAGTAGACACAGACAAATATTCCTTAAGACATACAGAAGTGTTACCAATTTTCCAAGCGTCATGTCTGATATTTTTTAAGGATACAATGTTGAATGACACAGTCATAGTCAGCAGCCGCCCCAACTTGAGTCAATGGTCCGATAAAACAAACGATTATGTTAATTGCGAAAATACATATTATACGCATATACTGCATACATATGAGTTCGAGTACGCGAGAATAAGCACGTACACAATACTATACCTAACTAAGTGGTAACGGGGTAACGCTGCCAGTGTCTTCGGAACTTCTTACTTAATATCAATTATCCATAGTTGTTAGATACCCAAATACAGTAATGTTTGGGACTAGATGGCGCTGTATGAATGCAGTGGATATTATTTATTAATTCATTTATTTGCCAGTATACAAAAATCAAGTTTGTCATCAACATTATGCTTGTATGTTAACCGGTAGGTTTAGAGTTATACATCCAAAGTGTAACTAGGAACACATGTACAGATACTATTTGAAAATTCGAAATATGGTACGGGGCGGGATTTGAACCTGCACTTCCAAATCGGAAGGCAACAGTCCACCAATGAGCCACTGATTACTTTATTAATTAAGATATATTTAAAAACTCGTTGCTGATTACTTAACTAAATAAGCAGTGAAACATTTTAAGAAAAGCTGAGATTGATTATGGAAAGTTCTCATGAGGATCGAATCATGTTTAAACTCGTTTTGAAACCAAAAAAACTTGATCAAAAAGTAAACATCATTTAAGTATACGTTTAGGTAGCATTAAACAGTGAACATTATTTATTTATTCTCTTTCTACACGTGATTAATAGTAAAATAGAGTTCAATATCATCACCATCAGCCTATAAGGTTCCCATGCATGGCAAAGCCTTCCCACACAGTATAGCTATGGGGATATTGGGCCATAGCCTATAAGCCTACCACAGGGGCCCAAGCAAATTGGAGGATTTTAGGACTAGGTATAATTCTAAGATTGCAGCCGGACGGCGGCTTCACGTCCGAAGCAAATCGTTCATTTACATAAAAACCATACTTATATAATACGAGTATAAAATGAAGTTTGTGTATGTCTTGTTGTACTTCTTCACTCACACACGGCTAAACCATTGGGTAACCATTTGGTATGAAGTTAGCTGTCACCAAAGGCTACGTTCTACTGCGGGAAATATAACGGGTCATGTCGCGGCACAGCTAGTCTATAAGTAAAATAGTTTAAAGCATACAGCCAACGCATTTCTGGGACCTGAGGTTATGCAAATGTTCATGGGCGGCGGTGTCACTTACCATCCGGTGAACCGTATTCTTGTTTGTCTCCTGTTCAATATAAAAAAATAAAAAACGCTTGAATGGAACTGCATGTTTACTATGATAGCTACAGGCTACAGTAATTATGTCCAATAAATTAATTAATACTGTTAATAGTGCGACCTTATTGCTGACGCACGCGACCCATTATAGTCGCTGGTATTTCCAACTGTTAAGTGTGCACGTCTTCATGGAAGTTTTTTACAACAAAACATATCTGTTTTATTTTATTTTGTGACTTCTAAATTCGAAAAGAGTTTTTTTCTTTTACACGGTTGAAAACGACGTATGGCGGTCACTTTGAATATTAAAATATTATGTTTAAAACTGAGCTCTGTTTATATTATCTGTAGGTAAGTTGTTCCTGTAGTAAATTCACTCCTGAATGGTGATGATCAGCTCATTAAATGTCCCCCACTGAGGGGCACAAATCTACTATATATGGTGTTTATAGTTAGTCGTCCGCCTGTCCAGTGCGGATTAGCTGACTTCACGCACAGCTTAGAATTTCTTCGTAGGCGTGCGCAGGTTTCCCCACGGTGTTTTCCTTCACCGGCGTCGGATAAACATACATATAATTCCGAAAATTAGAAAAGACATTGGTAGGGGCGGGATTTGAAACTGCACCTTCCAGATCGGAATACTCCACAATGGCCACCGATGCTCGAATAAATTGGCTCTCTTACGTATTTTTTCATTAAAATGTGTATTTTACACATATTTATTTATTAATGAATTATTTATGTATGTAACCCTATTAATTTGGAAAAGCTTCGCACCCTTTGTAACAGATCCTTTCTCATATTAATAATTTGTACATTTCGCGAAAAATGCACCCACCAAAACATTCTGTAAAAAATCTAGCCAAGTCTCGATGGAGCTGCTTGATTATCTCTAAAAAGTAATGAAATCAAGACAAAGACGTGCCAAGTCTAAGGTTCCTTACTGCAATTAATTAATTATTATGGTTGATGTTGTGTGACTTGGCCGTTGAAGAGTACACAAGGATACAAAACTAGGTGCTTCATGACACCATTGCACCAATCTGTCGCCAGAACCGCTACCCATTGACGGTACAAATTTGCCACTTGGAAAACGGTGATTCAATAGCCCATCGATTGTAGGCTTGATAAAGCCACTAACGTATAAAGAATGTTCAACGGCCAAGTCACACAACATTAACCATAATAATTAATTAATTGCAGTAAGGAACCTTAGACTTGGCACGTCTTTGTCTTGATTTCATTACTTTTTAGAGATAATCAAGCAGCTCCATCGAGACTTGGCTAGATTTTTTACAGAATGTTTTTGGTGGGATTTTACTTCTTTTTGTAGAAACTTGAAAGGAATATTAGACGACCCATTGGGTGTAATGGTTGAAACGTCGGCTACTACACCAAGGGTTCCGGGTTCGATCCCCGGGCAGTACCTACAAATATTTGTGTGCACCAACATGTCTGTTTGTATTGGTCTAGCGCGCTCGACTTGGCGGGGGCACTACCGTGCCCCCGATTTTTGACATCGGATGAAGCGGCCCACCATGTTAAATATATATTGTTTAAAGGCGGTATGTCAATCTCTTATAGTTTGGCTGGGCTCTTTTGTTATCTAAGCAGGGTCACCAGGTACTCCAGATCTTCGATTATCCAAGTTATTATAGTTTTCCCTTTATGTAACCATTAAACCCTGACTCTGTACCAAATTTCAGCTCTGTGAGTTAATGGGAAGTACTAGTTCTATTTTGATGATTTTGTTATCTAAGCAGGGTCACCAGGTACTCCAGATCTTCGATTTTCGAAGTTTTCATAGTTTTCCCTTTATGTAGCCATTAAACCCTAACTCTGTACCGAATTTCAGCTTTCTGAGTTAATGGGAAGTACTAGTTCTATTTTGATGATCATGAGTGAGTGAGTGTCTGTCGAAAATGCGAAACTTTGCTTTCGCTTAACGTCGGAACTAAATGACCTACAGACTTGAAATTTTGGATTTAAAGTAAGTTATTATATCTTACTAGATGACGAAAATTTCAGCGCTCTGGTATTATCCAAAGGTTCTCAAATCGGGGCCTGAAAATGCGGCGAAATGGATCCTGTAAAGGATGGTACGGCAGTGTTTGCTTCGCGCTCGACTTGGCGGGGGCACTGCCGTGCCCCCAGATTATTACTAACTAAGCGAATTTGCCCTCGGTCTCTAGACATGCATTGGGACCACAGACATCCGAATATACAATTAGACTGGACAAGCCGCCAAGTTTATAGGCAGTCCCAGTGTCGCAATTTCTTTTCGGTTCTTACCTGTGAAAAGTTATTATATTTCTTGGTAAATTTACTGATTCATTGCGATAATGGCATGTTACAATTGCACAGGATGGCATTTTGGGTAAAAACGGTAATTTCTTCTAATATTCGTGCGTCTTGATCGTCTCACAGAGCGTAAACTGGCAGCCAGTGTATGCTCGTTGAGCTTACATTTGTCGCACCTTAAAAACGCGGCTTGCCCCATCTCTGTATTGGGAAATCTGGTTGGGACCTTTTAATTTTTCAGATGCATCCATAACATTATATCCATAGCATTGTCATTGTTTAAATAAGCCAGAGAGTTAATAACTATGATTTATATGAACCACATTCAAGTTAAAAAGCACACGAAACAAATATTAACAAAAGACATTATGAAAATATAAAGGCCTCGATGCCTAACGGTTGTCGTTCAAACATTTTTTAACACAACATAACGCTTATGGTGGCTGGGTGATATAAGCAAAGGAATTTGGCGCAGAATGTAAGAGACCTGGGGGGTTACCGCAACCTCTTAAAACAGTATTGTTATAATGATACGTCGGGATTTTTGTACCAGAAAAGACGAAGTAATTTTATTGTAACATTGTTTTAAGACATATTGTAAAAGATGGCGGTAACCCCCCCTATGTTGCGGTATTACCCAAAGACCATGTATTTAGGTCTTCTGGATGTGTACTACAAACTCAAATAGATGGAATCCGGGCTGAAAGGTTTAGAAATTCTGAAGAGTTATTCTAATTGATGATTGATCCAACTTTGCATCCTTAATAAAAAGTAATCTCTTAGAAACCTCATAAATAATTAAGAAGTTTATAAAATATATTTATTAATGGTTTCATTTCATTTCAATGATTTAATCTTGTAAAATATAGTATTTACTTGAACATGCGTAAGCTTAATGCGTCATTGTTATCACGAACTCATTCAATTGTTTTTGACGTCACAAAATACCCATATTACGTACAATAACATGTAAAGATATGAATTTTATTGTATAATATATTTGAAGTCATTGAAATTTTTGTAAATAAGTTAATTACTTTAACCACTAAGTTCCTTTAAAATATAACTAGAAATGGATCTCAGTAATACATTGTTATGTCATGTAAGTATTTTTTTTGTAATATTTATATATTATGTAGGTACATGCACTATAATAGAATAAATAACTTAGATTTTTTTCATATTCCTTTTATGTATAGGTACTGATGCATTCGTTGTATTTTATATTAAAATCTTGTTAAGATTTATTTTTCAACAAAATATGAATGCCTTAAATATTGACTTTTAATTATTAGTGTTACAAAAATAAAGAAGATTACTAAGTAATACGAAAAGTTTCTTTAAAATTGTGACCAGAACACTCACATCAGCTAACTCACAAAAAGGGTTTCAATAATCAACGCGCTTCGGACAAAGTAGTGTTCACGACCATGTTAATTATAAAAACTCATTAAAACTGATTGCATTATTCCCATGGTACTAATACCAATCGAAATACGCGAAAAGTGTATCTGATAATGTTTCAACCCGTCGACGGCTCGAGCGTACGTTCCGACGAGCCCGCCTCATTTTGCGGTCCCATCGTCCATTGCTCCTAATTTTGTTCGCTCGGTCATGAAATTAAAATCGGTTTAATGTATAAATGAGATATGCACTTAATAAATATTTAATTAGGTATCTAAATAAAGCTCGCGCCGGCCTGCGGTCCGCGGCAGATTGTAGTCATGTAAAATAATGGTGGCATGATGAAAAACCGCGCGCCAAATTTGACGTGTTTGTGAAAACTGTAGATAAAACGCCGGGTTACTATGTCGTGTTCAATTATGATTAATAGTGATTTATTGTTACATTTGTGATTGAAACTATTCGTAGATGATGATAGTGCCTATTACGTGCTATTTAGGACCAGTAACTTAATATATTTATACTTATAAACTTTTTATCATATAAATTTAATAACTTAATATGGAATATCAATATGGATATATTTTTGTTATGTACGTTCACTAGATAAAGAGGCATGATTACGGTTATTGACATATTTGTAAATATTTATTTTTTATTTTATTGTTTCAATTCAATTATGAATTGTTATTTATGAATTAAAATTGTTAATTATTATTTATTAATTCCATTGTTAATATTATTGATAGTAAATTTTTATTAATTAATGTATTTTAAAAATATAAAACGGACAAAATAATGGATTAACTATGTATGTACTAATATCATTTACGCCTTGAAAAGGTAAATTAAATTTAGAACTAGCAATAGCAACTGCTACTTAATATATATATGACATTGTATTTAAATGAATATAAATATTATAGCGTTTATTTTTTCTAATTCAGAAAATTTTCATATACTTCGTAAAATATGGCACAGAATCTTCATTATCTAACGGTACTATTATAATTATTTCTAGTCTGTAACATTATACATAGAATTATCTGCATTCTTATAAATACTGGTGACTTTTTATAATGGGTTGTTAGAAGACATAACTAGGCACTAATAGGCCTAGATCTTCGCTTTTCGGCCACCACAAGCAGGCTCAATTCACTTTTACTAGTAACTTTAATATGGTAGTAGTGTAAAAAGACGTCTTACTCAATATGTGTTTTAGCAAACTATCGAATATCAACCACCAAATGGCTTGGGAGTTGGGAGAAAGAAAAGCGCTGTTAAGGTGTCTGAGAAATTTACTTATTATTAAGGACGATCATCAAGGACCTATAGGTAATCGCATTTACAGGTAAAATGACAAATCACTGTTTTACCTACTTAAACATTTAATAGAAATCCGAAATAAAAAGCTTTAAAAACATTAACTTAAAAATAACACCAACAAAATTATCTTGGAATTCATTACTTTAAGATTGCTCGCCGTGTTGAGTTTTGCTAGCAAGACTGTTTATGAAAGCAGATGTTGATGTTAACGGCCATGAGCTTGACAGGGAGCCTAGGCCTGCCGCTGACGTGGGATAATTACCGCCCACCCACGCGCCCCCTACCGGGCAGTAATGTCACATTAACACCCTCACCTCGGCGGACTGTCAAAACATCGCGCAGTTTAACGAATGCGCAACAAATGGAAACAACGATCGCGGTATTTATCGTGAAAATCGTTACGCTTATGAGAACTGTCGGCGGCAACGATATCTGCGGCCGCATAGACAAATAATTATAGTTAACGAGTGCGTAATTATGTTTCTGTTTGTGAAATGCGAAATGTGTGACGCGAATATTAATTGAGTAAAATAATTAATGTTGAGGAAGAATATCTGCGCTTCAAGCAGGATCTTTGCTTGATTAAAAAGATAGCAATAATGATGTTATAAAAACTCGGTGAATCACAATCAACGACGTAAGTCGACGAGTCCAGCAGAGAACTGTATGGGTGAAATCATGAATATCAATACTGCAATTGATAATTATCTCATCATCAGCTCATTAAACGTCCCCACCGAGGGGCACGAGCCTCCCCGTATAGGGTGATAGGCCTTAGTCTTCCATGCGGCCCAGTGCGGATTGGACGACTTCACACAACCTTTGAATCTCTTCGCAGGCGTGCATGGTTTCCTCACGATGTTTTCTTTCACCGTAAGAGCGTCGGATAACGTACATATAATTTCAAGAATTCGAAAACACATTGGTACGTGGCGGGATTTGAACCTTAGCCCTCCCGGTAGGAGGGCGATAATCCACACTATTGAGCCACCGACGCTCTTAACTCTAATAACACCTAATGAGTGTTAAATGTAATCTATTACCGATTCGGATTATAGTTTCATCCTGAGAACAATTCTGCAAAAAACTACTGTTCGAGTAAGTAAGTATCGAGCTTACATTCATATACGTTATATGTTTTCTACAATTTGATTTTATTGTTTTATTCTACAAGCAAAACTCAATCAATAAAATATTTTAAACTCAAAAATTACAATTAAAACCACAACTATTTACTGTTTTCACAGTTTGTTATCTTGTGTCCGGCACACCCTGGGCAATCTGTATGCACAGTCCAGTCGGTAAGGCAGATTGGCCTATTCTTTCACTATGATATGGATATGGAAAATGACCAGCCACATAATCATAATCTGTTACTAGTAAATTCGGCCCTTAATATAATCTCTATTAACTGTATTAAGATTTCGCCATTTATTCCTTAAAATTAGTTTTGATTATATCCGCACTACTTTCACACTAAAAGACTAAAATAGTTGACTTCATTCACTCACATATTAGAGAGAGCTGTCACTCAATCTAGCCCGTTAACACCTGCTGATTACATTGGAGCCGTGTCAAACAGCTGTCAATAATAAGCTAATTACGTGGAACACACATGAAATGTGTGTGTAACAAGAACAAGCGCGGCGTGATCAAAGGAGGCTAATCACTCCCCCCACCCCCTAATCAACGCCGTTGATTGGTCGAGCATCGTATTTGCACTCGACAAGTCCTCTTGATAAGCACTGTGCAAGTTTCGAATTAGGTTTTAGTCATATACATATTATAACCTAATTTTCTTCGGTTGATAATATTGTAGTCCACTGTTGGTAAAAGGACTGTCTACCTTGGGTCAGACATGCCAGTTCTTCACTTTACTCAGATAGCATCTAACAAATATAATTCGTTGGTCTGTAGGGCGTCCTACACTGCTCTGGTGAAGAGGTGGTATCCTTTCCAGAACTCTCAAGCTCCTAAGCATTTCAGTTACCAAACCACTGGCTGGACTGAGTTAAAATTATACTGCTAATGATTTATTATTAGAAATTGCTGTTAAAAATACTAAAATAAATAAATAAATAATAATAATAAATAAATATCTACTGACAATCACACAGCGCCATTTAGCCCCAAGTTAAGCGTTAAGCCTGTATTATGGGTACTAAACAACGGATAAACATACATGTATACATTTTTTTTTGTAAATACATACATATTATACATAGAAAACACCCAGACCATTACAAACAGACATGTTCATGCACACAAATGTTTGTACTGCCCGGGGATCGAACCGGAACCCTTAGTGTTGCGGCCGACCTCTCAACCGCAACACCAAATGGGTCGTAAAAGATTGAATCCATCAAGTTATCATCCCCTTAAAATTTTTGTATGTAGAGTATATTATATCTTCTTTTATTTAAGTCAAGTCTTGTCAAATATGGGCATAAGACGTAGATATTTCCAATTTAGATACCGTTCAACCTCTTTAACTTTAAACACCAAAAAGCTCTGAAGTCATCTAACTATGGGAACGGCAAGCAAGCCTAATCCAAACTGAACTGGCCGCGAGTAAAAAGGGAAAACAACGAAACAATATCGGGAGCATAGTCGGGCGAAGCTTTACAAATCCCATCTGAATCTCGTACAAGGAATATTCTCACCCGGGCCGGTCAGGCTCGTTGTTTTATGTTGGTGATCACTTACATCGTAACTTGATGTAATTTGATACATCCTGTGCGGAGAGTAGGGATTGCCTTAAAGGGTGCGTGTGATATGACGAAAGCATACCATCTATACATATCACACAATTCTGTTCCTGCTTTCAATAAGTTAAGTCTATTTTTTGTATCTTGAATTTTTTCCTTATTTCAAAATGATTGTCTTTTGATTTGTACTTTTTTTTGGGTTAAGTATGTTAGATTGTCCAGACAACCCGTAACATCGTCAAAATATGAAAAGATTCCCTCTTATTTGCCCATTTTCCTATATAGATTTGAAATCATAGTCGAACAGCTGTCATCAGCAGCACTCAGTTTTTGCGATTAGTGTCACTCATTTGCACACCCTACGCATACCGTTTATGTTCAGCTCCTGAACTAAGTATTGACCGGAGACATGTACTTACAAGGTATCCTTTCAATCCAGTTCGGTTGTTTATCGTTAAACGTATCGATTATGATCGGTAACAGCATCATAGACGTCGATTACACGAATGTGTCGGGCGTGATGCGCGCGCGCACGTAACGCCGTAATAACAGAGCGCCGACCGCAGAACGGGAGCTGCGGGTAGGGTTGCCATCTTTTCTTTTTGAATCTGTATTTAAAAAAAACTTTTTAGCAGACATCGGTTTATCGTATCGCATTCAACGGATGGGTCTCCGGACTTCCCAGATATTCTGCAACTTACCTTTAACCCATTGAAGGCTGGGAATCCAGACGCAATAGAACATGTATTGTGTCTGGCGCCTTGAGGTGTCATTGGCGGTCATAGGGTTAATTAACCTGCACAGGTCAAAGTTACCACCATGAGCGATATTTCGCATATTATCTGTTTATTACACTGAATGTGGACCATTTTATAATTCGTCAGCTCCAATGTCCATCGGTTCTCAGTGATATACTCGTATGTAGAACCAATGCATCTTCAACTTGTTGATACAATGAACTACTCAGAGACATATGTTCTCTTACAATACGTCCTAATTAATAGTTTTTCAGAAATTGTTCTCTTACATAATTTTTCCCTGAGAGAGAACCAAGCTCGCTGCAGTATCCGTTGGGTGACATTGAACTTAGGCCATTTTCTTGAGTGTCCACGTCTAAGGTATGTTAGTACGTGTAGGATTAGCCATTCTACATGCTTTACGGGCATGTGAGGTTGGGTTGGGTTCCAAACCCAAACATAGCTCGGCTTATATATCAATTTGATGTAATCAAGTTATTTGGTCGGCAACCCTACACATAAGTGCTACGGACGGCCAGTTAGCTCTATACGAATTTTATCTTAAAACTTATTTTTCTTTAGTTTCCAATATTTTGTTAACAATTTTATGATCCTTTTCACTTGAACTTTCGAAAGGGTGTTGATTTTATATTAAAGGCTACATTCAAGTTCTAGCGTGTGTTTCTAAGCCACACAGGTAAGAGCGTCGGTGGCTTATTAGTGTGGATTGTTGCTTTCCGATCTGGAGGGTGCAGTTTCAAATCCCGCCACGCACCAATGCATTTTCGAAATTATATGTACGTTTATCCGATGCTCTTAAGTTGAAGGAAAACATCGAGAGGAAACCTACGAAGAAATTCTAAGGTTGTGAGTGAAGTCGGCTAATCCGCACTTTTGATGACAAAAATATTTTTAGTATATTTTTTCGTTATTTGGTATCCATTTTACAGGCTAAATGCTTAGTTTAGGACTAAATGGCGTTGTGTGGATGTCAATGGATATTAATATTTATTTTATTTATTATTATTCATCTTCAAGGCAAGAGTGAACAGGCTGTTTTCCTAAATAGGCATGATTCATCTTCGGCCGCATCATCGCTTAACATTAGGTGAGATGGCGGCCAAATGTCTACTCTAGTAAAAAGTAAAAAAAAACCGAACTACAAAAAACACAAGTTGTACGTAAACGAGGTTTTAGTACACAAATTAGTGTGACTAGAATTTGTGTATTACACCTTCTTAACTATTACATCAATACAGCTGTCAAACATTAAAAAACTACTTTCGAACAACCAATTCAAACTCCAATGCCATTTCACAGTAGCTAGTCACAATATTGTGATAGGTCAAGTTTTAAAACGACTATTGGCACTGGTGTCGTGTTACACCGCAATCCAGATAGCTAATCAAACCAGACATTCGTACCGTGGACTGGTAAGGCGTGCAGGGTATGGTGTACAAACGGTTACATTGTCCGGTTCAATGCGTTTGATTCTTAAGACACGTTCACTGTGGGTAATGTAAGTCGCCGAGATTAGATGTGTGGCCATGAAACTGGCGATTTTAGTTTAAAATACGCTGGATTAATTGACGGGCGCACTAGATACAATGTTAATTTTTTAATGTCCGTAACAGTGTACTACTAGCGGTGAAGATATTGCAGAATTGAGTTTTAAATTAAAATGTTTCAAATCAATTTTATTAGTTTAGAAATTTTATGATACAACTCGTCATATTGTATTCCAAATGAAACATTATTGTATAAACAAATAAACGATACAAGCATGTTAAAACAATATTATCAAAAGTAATATTTTAATTTTATTTGTCACCTTAAAAACAATTTCAATGCTTGGCTTATTTATTTTTGATATCGTTACACGAATTATCATATTTTGTGATGGTAGTCGAAGTGAGTAATTTCCTACAAAATTTTTTAGTTAAATACTATTCTACAAAGATTGGTATGTTTTCCCTTTAAATGTGTTACCAATTGCAATTATTTGTCGTCATTGTTTCAAAGAAAACCAATGGAATCATGTTAATAGTGTTGTTAGTCTAAATAAAAAAGTAAAGTGTGGTATTTTTTCACGTTTCCAAAGTTAAACTTTAAGTTAAACAAATTGTCTTTGTGCTTTGGGTTACCATTTTGGTGGACCGTAATTAAAAAAAATCTGTTTCATTTTTCTTTTTTTGACTTAGGTGTGTGCTTAATAACTGTTTTTCGTCCTTTATTTCTTTACTCATAAAGGCTTATATATAACCAACCAAGTTCATAAATCGCCCAGCTCATGGCCCCACCGGAGGTATTGTTACAAGGAATGGATCCGGGCGATTGACGATCGTTGATACAGCCGGCCGCTCGCGTAACACTATACTTGTAACACGCGATACGCGGGCTAGCGTTACCTATCACATCTCGCGCCCACCGGTACTCATGATTACCGAACTGCCCCATTGATTCTTATTGACGGTTATCATTGTTCATATACCGTTTCATCATACAAAATACAGCGTGATCGATACAAAATTAACAAGTAACCAGATTAATTAATTAAACACTATACGACAGAGATTCAATTATCGAAATGAGCATTGTAACAGCTAAATATCTGCATATAAATCGAGCACTTCATTGCTCCCGCGACCGCTGTGCAGGCGTGCTCTCTCATCGGTATAATCAGATCATTACCGCCTGATAGGATATCGCCGGAGTCAAGTATTCGCTTCTAAATTCAAACAGTGTCAACTTTTTGCCATTACAGCACCGGCGAAGGCGTCGCTAACAAATTGCACGCAATCTTTTTAAACTTTAGTACGCAAATTGATGTCTACGCAAATTACAAGTTTTACAATAGCAATTTTTTTGTGTACTGTAACACGCCGACAGACGGTTACCGTGCAACACGTAGAACAATAATTGATTGTATTGAGCTTGGCCGACACCTCAAAAATGTATCAGGCGAATATTAATTTTGCGTCTCTCTCTTTCTTCGCCGCGGTGAGAGGGAGGCCTACACCACGGTGCTATCCGATACGCGTTTTCCTCCGAAGGATACGAGTACGTGATTCGGTGTGTTTTTTTCGTGGGTGGAATTATTTGTAAGGTTTCGTTATGTGTTGCTCATTACTGTACAAGCGCGTATCCTGGCCGAGGCGACCGCAAATGCGAGACATTACGCTGCAGAGCCACCTGACTCGATCTCAGCACTTAATGCATCATGGTGGTACGTGCTCGCTATCGGTTATGGCTAACATCCACATTTTAGTATTCTAATTTTCTTTTGGCCTTTGAGCGGAAGGGCAAAAACGGTGCGCGCGCCTCTAACGAGTTTTTTGCCCGCGATTTGTACAGTCGAATAAATATTGTAGAACCGTTACCTACTCGTTTGTTTAATATACTTAAAAGATTGTAATAATCTATAACAATAAACACAATTTGAAAGTCTATTTGTAATATTAAAATAATAAATTTTGACTACATGCAAAGATGTAGGTATACCAAAATATTTCATTTACAATTTTTGTTCGTTTGTTCTGTCTGATCGGCTGGGCCCTATTTGATGGAACTGTCACTGGCAAATACGTAACAGATAATTTCTGGCAGCGTTGAACATGAAAACCATCTTTAAGTTCAAACATCCTCGTAGCTTAGTTTATGTATCTAAGCAAAATTTGATACTTATAATATGTAGTAAGAGAGCTGATTTTTGATTTAGCCCCGCTACTCACCAGCCAGCCAGTTTCGTATTGAGGTATACAAAGAGAGATATAGAACAAGATTTCAGCTTGCCTCAAATACATTCCCAATATTTGCTACCAGCTCTTGGACTATAACTAACGTATTATCATATTTTAAGCTTTGATTTCAAATCGTCCTTCAATGACAGATAGACTCAGGTACTTATTGTCAAGCTTAAAATATAGTTTAAAAACGATACAAAAGATTACTAAAGCAATTGAAATGTTGGCACAGATTTTTTCCCTTTTTTTTGGGAATTCCGTGTAAATGGACGACATAATTATAATGAAGGCAATATAATAATTTCGTAATTTTTCCGTGTTTTTAATATATTTAAGCGTACCATACTAACATGATTAAGTATTGGAAATTGGTTGTCTAATCGATGTTAGGAGGGCGGCAGTCGGTCGCTTAACCGCAGACCGAGCGACACTCGCCGCGGCCCGTGAGTCTGTGGCATGCGAAATGTTGCCATATTCGGGCACACGTTTTACCCACTTGTTGATGTTTTAATTTGATTAACTATTTAAAGACAATTCCCGTTGCGGCATTGGGTAAGAGTAAGGTTTTGGTAATTCCCTTGTTTTTATTTAATAGCGAGCTCGTGTATCATGCTCGTGTAGACCATTTGCTTGGATATCTAAATCTTTTCTATTTCTCCCGCCATAGCGGTCAAGCTTTTTATTAAGCTATCTAGGCTGAAGGTTATACATACGTGTATTTATGTATTTATTCGTGCATAGCGTGACAATTCAAGTAAATAGAAAAAAAACAATAAAGAACAGGCTTGCGTTTCCCTAAAAAAAATTCTATCAACAGTCCATGGTGAACAGGAAAAACCATAAATGATAAGAGCGGCAAACAAAACCAATTAATTACATACAGGTGTAAATAAATACACATTTTAATATTATGATATAAAAACCACAATATAAAGAAGATAACAAAAAATATATGGACTCATAACAAATTTATAAAAACTGTTTTTACTCTATTTTAAAGGAATACCTGTACATATAATGAGATCAGTATGGTTAATTTTGTTTATTGAGGCAAATAGAAAGTAAGTTTAGTCCAGTGGACAAATGTTAAGTTACTCCATTAAATGCAAAGTTAATTTTATAAATAGTAAAGGATTTCCTTCAAATAGATATTTCAGACATACTCGAATATATCAAGAACTGTTTTAAGATCTTATTGGTTAAAACAAGACTTGTGATATCCTAAAAATAATTTATGGAATTCCTCGTATTTAAAAGTACTGAATTGTATCCAATCGGACATTGTGGTTTCCGCGCATTTGCGAGTCTATTGTAAATTAGCGCAAATTTAGACTTGAAAATAGGCAGCAGCTAATGATAGAGGGGACACGTTACTTGTTGAATAATAAAGAAGTCTGTCTGAAAGTTTAAGGCCGTGAAAATAAAGCTTGTTATAATGTCAAACAAGCATAAGGCTTGCATTGGAAAAGTGTCACCGCGCCCGTAATGATAAAATCGAATTAATCGAAATATCTTTATTTAATTTTTGTCCTTATAGAACACTAATGTATGTCGAATAAAGATACCATTGGTGTGGACTGTTGTTACTGATTGAGTTGATAAGCCACAGAAATGATAGATAATCGCAAAACCTTTTACTATCGATAGCAGGCCCTAAGTTACGCGCCTACATTCATTACGCGTACTGCAAATGAATGGAATAATCTGCCTGCGTTTGTGTTTCCGGTCACACACAACCCTGTGGCATTCAAAAAACGAGTGAATAGGCTTTTTCCGGCATGATCGCTCATCTTAGAGCACGACACCTTCCACTATGATAATCTGTCCTCAAGAGCAAGCCCATCATGAATAAAAAAAGTACACCAGAGAAATATCACTGGCTTCACGGTTTTCATGTTTCCGTGAATGGTCCACGTATAAGACGTTAATTATAAACTGGTATATAATGGGCGTAGTTGCAGTAACTGCGCCTCCTGCAGGAGCTGCGGTTTGCGGCGGATAATTCCGGCCCATATCTTTAATAGTTCATACTGGAGATTATCGTCCATTTCTGATAAGGGTAGTCTAAGTTTTTTGTGAAACGAAATCCTTTGATATCTCAATCGAAGTAGTGTACGTGCCTCACTGTTATTGTTTTTGATTGACCGTTGCGTTATTATAGAAATTACTGTTTATGGTCGTCAATTCTTTCTTAATTGGAATATTCAAATTTTAAGTATAAAACATAGATAATTAAAGGTCTTTATTGACATTCGGTGTGTGTGTGTGACAAGTGATCGTACGAGATAAGACATGGGTTCCTATAAAAATTACCAATACCCTGTGGCAGTAGATATTATTCAATATTCTACATATATAGGATATTGCTAAAATAGTTCATAAAATTGACTTATAATAATTTCTTCTTTTGTTTTAACATTATAATCTTCGTGGACTGGTGTTCCAAGAGTTAAGATCATTTCTTTACTCGGGGGTCGAGGTTTCGAACTCAACTGGGAATCATAGTATATGTCACTGTGCGAATTTCCCATTTTGGTTAGGACATTGCAAGTTGAATCACCTGATTGTCTGAAAAGAAAGATGAATCCGTGTTTCGGAGGGAACGTGAACCTATCGGCCTCGGTGTTAATCTTAATATGGTTCGCGTCATGGGTTATCATATGAACCAATCTCTCCATATTAATGCTGTGGAGGAAAGTATGTGCCTTATAGTGGGCTGTTATAGGTTGATGATTATTTTCCTTATAGTAAGATTAATCAATGGAACCTTGGTATTATGGTTTTCTGAATCTTTTGACGAGCTCTGACCTTAATACATTATCTACATAAGTATTCGATTCCTTGATTTTATCAACAATTTTTTTATAATGATGATTAGATACAATGATTGTATAAACGAGACAAGACGCTGTGGAATATAAAATAGCATGATAAATAACATTCAAACAAAACCAAAGCCTGAAATAACAGAGCCTGATGTTAGGTTAATTTGTTGTTAAGTGTGCATGATAAAATTTTCAGCTAAAAATATGATTAAAACAAAAGAGACTTAATTTCTTAGTGTTAAACCTTCTATCAATACATAATTAGTACTGTAATATTCGGCGTCAAACAAACTATAATGCTACGCGCAGCACCAAGGGTAACCGACACGAACGTGTGAAGACAGCTAATCCGTACCGCTTATTACATCCCACAGTAGCACAGGCTCTAACCGCAGCCATCGCCCAACGTTCCTGCAGCCCCATCGATCTATAGTTTTGTTATCAAATTTTCACACGGACCCTCTTGCAGCAAGATTGACTTTATTTGAGCAAGTACAACCGCAGAGATACGCGTCGGCAACCCGGGCGATTGCAACTCTCACCACGGTATACATCTCTCGTCACCTTCGCAGCCAGAACAAATACCTCCGGTGAACAAATGCAATGTAATTCGAAACCGAACGCTGGTAGCCGTTAGTAGCCGCCGGTAGCCAATCACGACGCCCGAGATATTGATCATCGAAATTGATCAATCAAATCGAAAATATCTTACCGGAAATAAGGCGCGATGCTATAACCATTACGTTGTTCCACGATTGAATGTTTTCCGAAATAGTTTTTTGATTTGTGATGCCGTTTACGGTTATAAGTGCTTTCGGCACGATGTTAATAATGTACGTTTTCGATTGATTTTTTACGCTTATAAGGAAATTAACTTTTTAAGGGGTTGTAAATGTCTCTTTTGTTTATCACACCTTTTCAACGCTACAAATATTGTTTCAATTTAAAATAATGACTCAATTGGTGAAAAATTTTATTTATATGTAAGATAGTCATAAATATCTTCATCATGGGGAATATTAATTATAAATATGATTATTGCTACTTTCATAAATTTCATAATATTTCATAATGGAGCCTGGCACGCTGATTACTTTAGATTCAAATAGTGATGGACAAGCGTCAGCCATAGACTCAAGTCTCTACGAGAATTCCACTTCAATTAAACACACATAGACAAACATGGATTGCCAGAACAACAACTTGTAAAGACTAAAGTGGGGGTAGGGTAGTGAATGCCATTGTTCCCAATTCCGATAGTGTAGTCGGTGAGTTCGTCAGTGGATACTTCATCTTAGGAAGCGTTAGAGCCAATGACTTGTGCACGTTTGTTGGTGAAGGAAGAGACGAAGAAGGCACATGATCAAGATGTCTGGGTTAAATAGGGAAGACATATAAAAAAATACTAGACTGCCATAGGTGTAGGTCCATCCAACGAGCGAGTGAGGATCAATAATATCAAGTTCATTATGTCCAAATTATAAAACAAGAATACTTTAATGCGACCGTGCTTAGACGACTACTAATATTTATTATTCCATTCTCGAACTTGTATAGGTCTGTGGATCACGACGTCGCCCGCCGTAATGACATTGTGCTAGAGTCGGTTTTTTCTCCAAGATCTCAAATGTTATTGTTATTATTTTACTCTTGAGCCCATCTACAGGTCGACGACCCGCTACTCTTACGTCTCTATGTTTTTCTTACCGTTAAAGATAATCTCCTTCTTACTTTGCTCGAGTTCATTGAAACCGACGTTTCATGAATCAGTAAAAAAAAATCATCAAACTTCCTACTTACCTATAGTTAAGCGAGAAAATACTTGCTAATCTGTCACTTGGATAAAGGCTATCAGTGATGCAAACAAAATGTTGTGCTGTATGGGTCTCTAACCCGGAACCCCTAGCCAATAGCATAGCAGACGTAGTAGCTAAATTTCTCAATAATTCCACGTGGACACGTGCCTAAAATTTTACTGGAGATCTCTAAAATCTGTATCTGACTGACAGTGTGATTGTTGTTATATGGTTAAGATTCAAAAAGTCCTTATTCAGATTAGTTCATTAAAAAACACCCATCCATCCAATCTAACACTGGTTCGGATTGTTATTATATACCCACGTGTTTTCTCACTTCGCAGGGGAATATGCACTGTGGAATCATTTACGAAATGTTTATTGTATCTCGCCATACGAGCTATTTGCTACCAGCAGAAAGGGTCGCCCTATACGGGTAGGCTCGTGCCCCTCGGTGGGGACGTTTAATGAACTGATGATGATGATGAGAAAGGGTCGCCAAGAGTCCTAATTTTTTTGAGACATTTCGTTAATTTCTGGTTCCATTAACTGTAATGAATATTTATTCGGTATTTTAAAGAAATGTGTGAGAAACGTAAAGTTTAGAATTTAACAGAGTGTTGATCCAATATTTTGTAATGTTATTTGTAGGTATTATTAATAAGTGGTTTTCTTAGTAGCTTAAATATAGGTTAATTAAATATTCATAACAATAATATTTTTTTGACACACCCAAATATGTAGTTATAAAGATATGGCCAAAGCTATGGTGCGCTTCCAACACTGATAATAATTAAGTCTGTGTTTGCCTGCGGTCTTTTCAATTAAGAGTTATGTTAAGATAGCTTTCCCTATCTAAGCGAAGGAAAGCCTATACCCTAGTTTGGGACTTTATAGGCTGGTGATAAATGAAGTTTTTATCAACTACAAATTTATAAAAACAAATAAAATTGAAACTGCAAATCTGTACAATCCCGCACCATGTCAAATACGGTTAGCAGATAAATTATTGGCCATATGATTGCAGGCTATCTTTCCAGCGTGGGGTGGTCACCCCGTACAAGGTGTTCTATCACGGGCATAATTGCCGGTTCCGATTGTCTGTGGAGCGGCGCCGACGGTCTCGCGTGTCCGCCGCAACGAGCCTCCAGCGCGTTTGTTTTGCTTTGTGTTTAACACCCAACGCGTTGAGATGTCATGGCTTTGCTCTATATCCTAAGCGGTATTGGATATACAATCTGGATAGATATACAACAAACAAATTCACTTCTATGTGAAAATTATTCTGCTTATAACCTGAAGTAAAACTAATTTAAGTTAAGAAGGTTTAACTCAACTGAATCTTTTCAGGACCCACAATTTAATTTGGCGCAACTCGGACTCGAGCGCGTTTTGTTTATTGTATGACGTCTTAACTTAGTGCAAAGTCGCCGCTTTAGAATATGATTACATCCATAACTAGCTGTACGAGTATGTATCTAAACTCAATATAAAGTTAATCGCTGTTTTTGGGCCTAAAACTTTAAAATAATTCAGTTAATTACGCGCTATTTTAATATAAATATTTTTTAATAATTTAATCATTAAACTTTTAAAGAAATTTATGAAACAGCCATGAAAATTATACTTGTACTTAAGTACGTTTAAGCTATGTTAACATCATTTTAAATTAGAATTGTTCACTTGCTTTGGTTTGTGATTATTTACTTCTAACTCATCGAACTCCGAAATGAAGGAACCGTGAACAATTTGCTTTACGACGGGAAATAAGCCATTACGTAAATAGTAACTGACAATTTATTTCACGCCTTTCTCGCGGAGTAATTTTTAAACTAAATTATCTTTCAAGTACTAAGTGCACTATACATTAACAATTTGAGATTCAAAACCTATAGTAAAATTGTGTTGACTTAGAAACCTTTGTTGAACAAGTGCTTTTGTTTTCAGTAGATTCTTTGGACGGTATTTAAAGGTAAAACGAGGACTCTTAACAAATAAATGGCAGAGTAATCATCATCATCATCATCATTACAGCCAATTATGTCCACTGCTGAACGAAGGCCTCCCCTAATGATTTCCACGTGGACCGATCCCTTGCAGTTGACATCCATCTGCTACCCGCCACCTTAACCAGATCATCCGTCCATCTGGTTGGGGGTCGGCCTACGCTTCGCTTTCCGTTACGTGACGCCACTCGAGAACCTTTCCGCCCCATCGGCCATCGGTTCTACGCACTATGTGCCCTGCCCACTGCCACTTCAACTTGCTAATCCTCTGGGCTATGTCGGTCACCTAGTTCTCCACGGATATCATCGTTTCGGATTTTATCGCGTAGGAGACACCTAACATAGCCCTCTCCATAGCACGCTGAGCAACCTTGAGAGAGAGAGAGAGAGAGAGAGTAATATCCACTCGTAAAGCTGATTATTTCACTTTTTTTCTAAAAGGCGATGATCGCTAATGTTAATTTGCTGAAGAGCGTCCTATCATCTATTTAGACGGTTTACGTCTAAATAGATGATAGGACGCTCTTCGGCCCGATGGATCGCTGGTGGAGGCGGATTGAGAAAAACGGAGGACCGGGATATATGGCGCAGAATAAGAGACCAGCAGAGGACTGCAGAAGGTTTAAACAGCAGTTTTTGGAGGTTGAAGAGAGAGAGAGAAGATAGAAATATATAGTTTATAATTACTGATAACAACTGGATTCATATACCAGTCTTAAGCCCGTATTCTAGATCGAGACTCAAGCATTGTTCTTTACTTAAATAGAGTTAGAAAGAGATGCCGATATCTATCGTTTATAGCGCTATCCCATGCTAACTCAATTTAAGTAAAAATCAACGTTGAGTCTCGTTCTAGAACACGGACTTCGAATTAATAATTTGAGCCTTTCAGCCCCCGTCTTGAGAGACCAATGTATTTATTTACATCATTAAAAAAATACATTGGTCTGTACCTCTGTCATGTACACTATTTTACTGCGATAGGTTGAGAGAGAGAAAGAGCCGGAGCTAATTCATCTCGTAGTAATAAATCCTAAAGAACTAGTCAACAGCAATCTCAACAGCGTAGTTGACATGGCGGCGCTAATGCGCACGTAATGGCGGCCCGTCATTAGGTGCGCGCGCGCAGATTGCCGCCGCGTGCTGATGAAAGTCTGGGATTGCCGCGTAAACGCCCCGCGCTGCTCAGCCTTTACACTGGTTAGAGCTGGATTAGTATTTATGTACCGAGTCTAAAGAGGTATGTTTGTACCGGTTAACTGGATTTACATATTAGTCTTGGATTTATGCTTTTGTTGTTACGGAAGTTGTAATTTTAGCCATCACCCCGCGTCGTAAAATAGGCTTAGGAGAAAGACCCTTTGTCGGGCAGTACAGGACTTGACGGTAAAGTATTTTGGACTGTTAGCCGTCACGTTAGTACAGTTTATGTTAATGTTGGCTAGAGCTTTGTTCGGTAGGGCTGTTAAGTTGACATGAATCTCGAAAGTACAGATTTTTATTGCTTGTAAATTCTTACGCTACTGTAAATGTGCTTCAATAAACATAAGAAATCGTATAAGACATGCTTTAAAAAAATATGAAATTAGCGATAGTAGTACTAACGACTTCCTCATATTCACGGTTGTTCACAAACATTAGAAATCGTATAAGACATTCTTTAAAAAATATGTGTGCACTATCAATATATTCTGTTAATATTACAAAGGTCCAAGTATCGGCTGATTGAAATTTCAAGCTGAACAATTATTTCTACAGCCTTTTCAAATTTCATTTTCAGAACCTGGTGCATCGTTCTGGCAAAGCATATCCAAATTGTAGTCGGACATGATCGCAAAAGCTTGCCTTGTCTGCTAATTGATGTTCTTAAGCATCGCTCGTCGGCAAATAAGGCTGCAGTCAGTTAGAGACTTGTGATTCTGCGCCGTAATGAGTGGGGATATTAATACATTTAGCAGCCAGCCCGTTTACAGTTATTTACGCATAATTACGAAACAAAATTACATCTTCGCTGCTTAGTATGGTTTGCAACATTACTGTTTCTCAGACAACAATCTTTCAGAGTGGCTTTTTGACTTGTACTTTACACAAGGTTTGTTCGTATATTGCCTTTTTAAAATTTTAACTGGTGATTGCATATGTAATCTCAGTTAAACGTATGTCAAAATGAATAAATCTGTATTCAATATTTCCTCATAATAAATCTGCAGTTGATGCTATAATTATTTTCTATTATGTTACTTGCTGCGACGGAATCCTTCAAAAACGAGTCCGACTCGCACTTTGCATTTTTTTTATTTATAGGTAGGCAAACGAGATAGCGCCGGATATCAAAATATTAAACAAATTATGGCGATAAACAATGCATTAATCGAATGTAGGTATATTTAACAAACCCTATTGATATGTTAGCTTTAAAGTTATTTAACTATTCGCTAACCAAACTTTGTAATTAAATGGATCAAGGGTTTTGACAAGCCGATAAAATATTATCCAAAACAGATTGTTAGTTTCAGTTAATTTATTGAACTTTGTGGTGCTTGTTAGGTACCGCTTGTTATTTTGTTTTATTAACAAATAGTTTAATGTATGGAGGATTTTTTGCACTTTATTGATAACTTATAATTGTGAATATTGAGAAGCTATTCCCGGTAGATTTCGACTGTTTTCGAATAAATAAAAAAAAGTATGCGTAAAATATTTCAGTGTTTCTTAGAAATATGTATGAGCATGTATGTCAGTTACTTCTTCACGTCTAAACGACTGTGAAGCGATTTACACTCGCATTCACACTTAAGCTACGTTTACTGCTGAAAAAATATCTAATGGGCACATCTAGTGGGAAATTGGGAATGGCTAAAGCTGTAGCCTTGGTTTCAAATCCAAATGATGCAATGACTTGACAGGGTCATATTTTTTATGTAATAAGTGAACCCGACGGTCAGGATACTCACCTGATGGTAAGTGATACGCCTAACCATGACAGAGCAACAACTGATAGACAGTTCCTCCATCAATGCCGCACTGCGTCTGACACACAAAAGTGCATAGCACTCCTGTTTCACGGACGATATCTGGCACTGCGGTGGACCTAGGCGACTCAGTATCGAGTATATCACCTAGTTGGTTACTTAGTTGAGATACCTGCACTAGTAATGGGAACTAATGTAAACTAATATGAGTAATAACAGTGCTGGTGCGGCGTACAGCATCACAGCAGCTAATACTGAGGAAGGACCTTCTGGCCGTATATGTATTTTTTTTGTTATTTTTATATTACTTATAACCTTTTCTGTTTTTATCATCTGTATTAACATGTAATTAATACACTTTTCTTGTGTGCGGTCAGGAAATGTTTTTTCTTTCTTTCTAATACATGATATGAATATATATACAGTACTAACCTCCAGCAGGTAAATTGGCGTTGGTTTTGTACTCTCGCTCCTCATGCGACAGTGACCGTATACTCCTCACTGGTGAACTCTTGAACTCCATATCTCGCAGTGCCAGTTGGGAGTCGATCAGGGTCCGCTGGAAGTTGAATGTACGAATAGGGTGGCTCGTCGAGTTCGTACCTGTGAAACATGTAAACGGAGACAGAGGTTATTCTCAATGAATTAAGTACACGTTTTTGTGGAGTTTAAGTCTAGATTAAGATCTTAAGGTTTAGCTTTCTGCCACGCCTCTAGCCCGGGGAAAAGAAAGAAATCAATAACTCTGTAATTAAGTAATCATCATCATCAGCTCATTAAACGTCCCCACCGAGGGGCACGAGCTTATCCGTATAGGGTGTATAGGCTTTAGTCGACCACGTGGACCCAGTTATGATTGGCCGACTTTACGCACAACCTTTGAATCTCGTGCGCATATTTCCTCACGTCGGATAAACGTATATATTGTTTTGAAAATTAGGCAAGATATTGGAACGTGGCGGGATTTGAATTGCACACTTCAAATTGGAAGGCAACAGCCCACCAATGAACCACCGACGCTCAATATTTACTTAAACAACCCTTAAGTAAGTCCTCTTAAAAATCCTCGCTAAACTATTATTGTTATTTATTATGCAATTAAATTTCCATATCATTTCATGATACTTAATACTAATTAAATTAAATTAATAATACATAAATAACGCGCCTGCTTAGGTACCCACTTCTTACCCTAATACCCTTTTTTTCGAACTGACTACTGCTGTTGGCCGCAGATGGCCTTTACAGCTTCACCGGGCAATAACCCAGTACCCATAACTCTCGCCATAGCAGTTAACATGATATGAACTTAGTTGTGTTCTGGTATAAAATTAACTACTATTGCCGGTTTTAAATTGCTACATTGACTTACCATAGGTATTTAAGTAATAATTTAGCTACTGGACAGTGGCGTGCACTCCATATATGCAAATAAGCAGTGCATACCCTGTGCGTCCAGGCAACCCGGAACATAGCCAACATATTTAATGGTTCTCACTTTTTCGCCCATTTTTCTCATCAGAATTGAAATCATAGACGATCTGCTGTCATCAACAGCACTAATTTTTTGCAAAAATGTTAATTATGTATTGTTTTTGCGATTAATGTCACCCACTTTGCATACCCTACGCATAATCTCCGCGCACGCCACTGCTACTAGGGTCTATTTTTCGGACACAGGCAATAGTATCACTTGGTAAGCCAGTATAAATGCAATCTACTTGATTGTTAATTGCACTAAAACATCATCAAACATAATTCAATTTACGGTTAATCAATAAAAAGAAGTCAATTGTTCAAAGACAGCAAAATAAATAGACAGGACTCAAAACCAAAAATTATTAATTTCATGCTTATAATGGAACTACAAAAGTTAGATTGGGCTCTTCCTGTTCAATAGTTCGCAAATAACTACGTGTCAATCACCTTATTAAACGTAAGTGGTGGTCCTTTTTCTAACGCAAACGGTACCTTTAATTCGGTAGAAGGAGGCCGCATCTTTTTGTTTATAAAAGGCACCGCTAAGGGTTTACTTTAATAGCTTTGTTTTTCAACCTTAGTTCAATGTACGAAGGTCGAATATTTCGCATCATTGACCAGTAACAGTTCCGTGTAATGGAAAAAAAGCGAACATAATTAGTTTATGAGTTTACACAATAAGGAACGCATCCATACCGCAATTATATTGTGGAGTGGAGTCAAACAAACGTTTGTATTTAATTAGTCATAATGTGCATGTTACGAGGGGATATTAATATGGGCAACGTTTCAAATTATAATACATTTTTAGTTGTTTTAAATATTATACAATGAGCAAGCTATAACTATCAGCTGAATTTAAAATATTATAAAGCACTTAATTTTGGACCTTATTTAAGATTAATTAAAACAATCTTATTTTAATAAGGTGACGACAGATTTGACATGGTAATGGTTTGAATGTTTGTGAAGTCAGCTATTACAAGAGTTTCGAGATCGATCCCCGTGTAAACATTTGTGTACGTCAAAATCTGGCTGTTGTTTTTATAAAAAGTAGTAAAATAAGTTTATACGCTACTTATTTAGTTTGGGGATAGATGACGCTGTGTTAATTAATTGACTTCAGGTACCGAGACTGAAAAGAAACCGAAAGAGAAAAAAGTGCTCCTTAGAGCTTTCGGCTACTTCCCATCAGGTAAACTTCCCATTTCGTAAACCTCAAATTATACCTATCAAAAAGTTGCGTTTCGTAAACATTTCATTTCTTCATACATTTAATCCCATTTGGTAAACTTTGTTACTATTGTTATTTTTGTACGATACAGTTAGCTTCAAATTAAATTGAAAGTAGATAAATGTTTTTAAAAGCTTCACAGTATTGAGATAGATTCTCGACCAACAAAAATCAGTAACTGTGTGTCAAAATATCATATGCCGCAAAAGAAAAGGAACGTAGGTACGCAATTTTGTTTCTGCTTTGCTTTGATTAATTATATTATATCAATTTTTTTTAGGTTTTACAATAATGGCGAAATGATACCAGAACGAAGGAAAAGGTCTATCCAAAACGATATACAAATTAAAAAACTACTTGGCGATTACAAAAATTTAAAAAAATCATTGAACATTTTTTTAAATGAATTTATAATGTTTTGTTATTGGCTTTATAGTGTTTGTTTTTAACTTTGTAAATTTTAACTACATATTGATTTTGTTTATATCACAAATCTGTGATTATTATTTATTGTTTATAGTTAATTTTGCTGTTATGTTATAATTGTGTATGGTATGAACTGTATCAATTTGCATAGACTTTTAGAAGTTGGACTGGGAGATAATGTCGTGTTAAAAATATTATTTTCTTAATAAAAAATAATACTTAATAATGTTGTCATTGAAATAGTCAAATAGGACTGTGGTTTTATTTAAAAAAAATAAGGGGATTTGACTTTATTTCGTATAGTAAATAAATGGTCGTAATTATATTTATACGGTCACTTTTTATCTGTTTTTAAATATCAATATTTATAATAAATACATATAACCTGACTATTGATCTGGGATGAAAAATATATGACAACGATAGTATTACTTTCGTGTTATATTTCACTTACTTGACTGTACCCATTTCAACAGAAAGTTTACTAAATCGGAACTAAAACATGCAATTACTGAAATGTTTTCGAAATGGGAATAAATGTATCAAATATAGAATGTTTATGAAATGCAACTTTTTGATAGGTACAATTTGAGGTTTACGATATGGGAAGAAGCCGAGCTTTCTACACCCTTCATCAATGACAAGCCAAGTTGCAGCTCCTTGCGTTTAAAAAAGTATGAATTATTATTATTATTAGTATCGGTGTTTGCTGTTACTGATCATTGAACGAAAAAGCTTCATGAGCAGGGCCGGGTTCTACTTGGGCTGCAGCCCAGGACCTCGAAGTAACTAAGGGTCCCCAGACCCCGCTTAAAACAACAGGCGATTCTGAGCCCAGGGCCCCACAAATTCACGATCTACCCCTGTTCATGTGTATTATAAAATACTTCAGTAGTTTGTTATCAAAGTAAATATTTATAATATACTATGATTATAAAACTACTAAAGTATCTACAAAATAAATTTATAATCATCTGATAGGTTTAAATAAGCAACAACCCTCCATTAGCCTATGCTACGGCACGCGACCCAGATCAAAGAACGCCGGGCAAAATGTACAGTGATTACGCCTAACTTTTAAGTCCCTCGGAATCTTCCTTTCTTGCAACAGAGAGTTTGGGGCTTATGCGTTAAGTACTCGTTTGTGCACCCTTTCCACTCTTTGTTATCTGTCTACATCAAGCCGGATTGTCGAGCATGTATAAGACCTTTGTAATAACTAACCTTATACGTAATGAACTTGTTAGTTTTTTTTATTAAAGTTAAGAAATGAGATCGTTGTTTGGTTTACAAATGTCAGTTTTGATTAGTAATTTTATACTAAACAATTATTTATTCATGTATGAGTCGTAATACTACATTTCAACTGTAGGAAACAATACTTACATCGTTATGTAGAATTATAACATTAAGTTCTTTAAATAATAATTCAAAATATAATTATGAATCCATTACAAGAAGAAACATTTTAAGCTATTATACTCGTCCTTTACACGACACAAGCAGTTTCGAAACCATTATTACCATGTTTAATGAATTTTGGCTAAGAAAAGACATAAAAATATCTCTTCTAAATTATAATAAATTGATTTTACCGAATTTAATAACAGCATAGAGAACTTCATGTAGCTCCACGATTAGATAAATTTGTTTTTACATAATTCATTTAGTTGTAATTAATTTACTCTTCCCAAGACACTATAATAAGTATAATAACATTGAATCGAATTTTCTTGTACAAATGGCTCAAGAATAAAACGTGACCGTTCGTAAATGTTTATAGCAACAGAGAAGCATGCCAAATGTTGTTGCAAAATATGAATACATATCTCTGTACAAGTCCTTGTATTGGATTTATTTTTGCTGGCAATTTGTAAAGCTATCCTCGGGAGCAGTTGCGGGGTGCGTGATCGCGACTTATTACGAATATAATTCCACTATTGTGCGCCGGCGGCGCTGCCGAGCATATGGCGTAACGTGTTTTTTTCACAAGCCAATTTCGATAGGCCCAGCTCTTTCAATAGGCTTAGAGCGTTCACACACTGCGCGGTTAAATGTAGGCACAGAAATGTATATTTCAAACACAAAGCAAGGCTATACAGTGAAACATTAAGTGCTTGGTAAATTACATTATTGAAGCCAAAATACAGAGATCCAAATGTAATGGCAGCATTGCGAAGTAGCATCCACTAACACGAATATGGGATATATTGTAGGTAAAATATTGTTTCGAGCAATCCTTAATTCAGGACGAAACAGAAAGCATAATAGTGTAATAGAAGAGTAGTCTTCATAGTATAGAAACAGTAGAAATTGTGAAATGTATGCTATTTGCCCTGTAGAACTCATAACTTTGACATTGAAAGGTCTAACTAACAAAGTCTGTCAAAGAACAGACGTCAAATTTATGAACTACTATCAAATCAACATTTATTAAATATTCTAGAGTATTTTTCATTTAGTATGAATTTAGTATCTATCTACCAAAAATTATATAAATTTCATTTTATGTATTTCTTCGATCCTTAAGTAGTCATTTTGTTGCTTTAGAAACGTTTTTATTCGTTTTCTTTTATTAATAAAAAAATCTTAATATTTCATTATTATACATTATAATCGCCATGAAATATCGGCGCAGTGTGTAGGTGCCCTAAATTCGCGTGACTCCGATGTCGGAAGGACGGCGGAAGACGATATTTTATAATATTTAATTAGCCTCATATTAGTACGTGAAAAGAAATGGTTGCCGTCGATGCACAAGTTGATACTTTCGATTTGCCGTTTCAATTTCGAGAAATTTTGAAAACGCCTCTTGGTACTATCATGGACGTATACAACATACGGACGGAGTCTCGCTGATAACAAAAGTGTGTCAAAATTCGGTCAGCTTTTTATATGGCAAGCAAGAAATTTGAAGACATGTGGCTCGCATGTGTCTACAGAGCATTTCAAATCTTAATTTTGCAAGTATTTTCTCCGTCCAATGCTAATCTAGGTCATTGTGGGAACACGCTATTATTATTTATCACGTTACATATTTTATCAATTCGTATTAAAATTTATTTTGGAAAACAAATGCACGCACTCGTCCTTCGCTATTCATTATCAGCATGTACCGTGGGAAGAAATCGTTATCAGGTATGTGGTGAGTGCCTCTATCGCTTATCGCGCGTGAAATTTGTTAAAAATGATAGTTCACAATTAATATTAGTGATTATTATGTTATAATTGTTTACGCTCCTCTGCGGTTGCGGTGGACGTGCAGTAATGACGATTTGTATGCGAATGACATCTCCAATCAGGAGGTTTAGTATTTAATTTCATTTATTATTTTATTGGCGTTTCAAATTAATGAGGCTCCCAAATTGTTATTTGTTCCGAAACGCGGGTTTTGTAGAGTTGACAACGTGATTGAATGCCGCTAATTTGAAGAATTAAGATTTTTTTAAAATGTACTCATCATTTAAAAACAATATATAAAATAACATTAGGTAAAACATATAACACGCATCAGCGTCTACTATAATTGCTTTTATCCTAGTTGTTTGAATAGTAAGACAGGTAGCATAAAGAAATACTAACTATTAGACAGGTTAGAAAGTTTTATATTACATAAAACTTATTACTAAATGACAATTTAAAAAAAAACAAGCGAAATTGTCCCCTCTTTTTATTAGATCTATCGTTTTAAGTATTTCATTATTTAAAGATTATATTTTATCATTGCTTTTTGTTTTTAAACAGCCGAACTAAGGTAAATAAAAGAAGTAAGTTTAGGAACTTACTAGTTTTGGAGCGCGGTTCTCTCGGTCCATCTACAGTCACTTTGATTGCCTTGTTGTACGTCGCTATTTGAGGAGGGCTCGTCGATACCGTTATTGTCAACGAGAAGCTTTTGCCTGAAACAATAAATACTAATAATACTTTAAAAAATATTTTGCATTAGTGCTTACATTAGCGTCGGTGGCTCAATGGTGTGACTGTCGCTTCCTACCGGGGGGCTGAGGTTCAAATCCGACACGTACCAATGTGTTTACGAATTTTCGAAAAATATATGTACGTTCCGACGCTCTTACGGTGAAGGAAAACATCGTGAGGAAACCTTCATGCACGCCTGCGAAGAGATTCGAAGGTTGTGTGTGAAGTCATCCAATCCGCACTGGGCCCGCGTGGAAGACTAAGGCCTTATCACCTATACGGGTAGACTCGTGCCCCTCGGTGGGGACGTTTAGTGAGCTGATGTTGATGATGGTTTTGGTGTTATTTAAAAGATTAAATTTTAATGAAGATAATTCCAAATTTGTACAAGGAAAATGCGTGATGTTTTTGTTACCGATTTTCTCTCCAACTTAATATAAGCAAAAAGGGTTAAGTTTTGAAAAGTCGTCTAGCATTTTATTAAAGCATTTCCTATTTCTCACGTCAAACATTAATATTTTTATACCTGTGTTTAAAATATATAAAGTAAAATAAAAGAAATATAAAGCGAAACTTGTTATGATGACAAAGTTGAAAAACTTGGGTGCTTTTAATAAAAACTACCCAAAATGCTTAGTGCGTATAATTATAATGAATAAATGATTAATAGCGTATAATTATAATGAATTTAAGAATATAGCTGTTCCTAAATTTTGCACTAATTTAGTGTTTTCTAATATTTATGGTTTCAATGATAAAATATTTACCTGACTACGCGTTACACTTAACCTATGAAAGGTGCTATAAGTCATCATCATCATCATCATCATTACAGCCCAATTATGTCCACTGCTGAACGAAGGCCTCCCCTAATGATTTCCACGCGGACCGATCCCTTGCAGTTGACATCCATCTGCTACCCGCCACCTTAACCAGATCATCCGTCCATCTGGTTGGGGGTCGGCCTACGCTTCGCTTTCCGTTACGTGGACGCCACTCGAGAACCTTTCCGCCCCATCGGCCATCGGTTCTACGCACTATGTGCCCTGCCCACTGCCACTTCAACTTGCTAATCCTCTGGGCTATGTCGGTCACCCTAGTTCTCCTACGGATATCATCGTTTCGGATTTTATCGCGTAGGGAGACACCTAACATAGCCTCTCCATAGCACGCTGAGCAACCTTGAGCTATTCAAGAGGCCCTTAGTGAGCGACCACGTTTCGCTTCCGTATGTCATAACTGGCAACACACACTGGTCAAAGACCTTCGTCTTGAGACACTGAGGTATTTTGGACGAAAAGATCTGCCTTAACTTCCCGAACGCTGCCCATCCTAATTGGATTCGACGAGAAACCTCCTTCTCGAAGTTGGACCTACCCATTTGGACTACCTGTCCCAGGTACACATATTCGTCAACAACTTCGAGGACAGAACTTCCAACTGATATCGGTATAGGTACGACATGGGCATTAGACATGACTTTCGTCTTGTCCATGTTCATTTTAAGACCCACCTGTTGAGAAGCTCCGTCTAGGGTTTCGAGCATAGTGCTTAAATCCTCCATGGATTCTGCCATGACTACTATATCATCGGCAAATCGAAGATGAGTGATGTACTCGCCATTCACGTTGATGCCAAGTCCTTTCCAATCGAGCAGCTTAAACATATCTTCCAACGCAACTGTGAACAGTTTCGGAGATATAACGTCTCCCTGTCTCACTCCTCGGTGCAATTGGATAGGTTGTGTAAGCTCTTCATGTACACGGACTGACATAGTAGCGCTCTCGTACAGACATCTCAATACTTCGATATAGCGAAAGTCAATATGGCACCGTTGGAGGGCCTGAAGCACAGCCCAAGTCTCGATCGAATCAAAGGCTTTCTCATAGTCCACAAACGCCAAGCATAATGGCCGGTTATACTCTCTAGTCTTCTGTATAACCTGCCGCAGCGTATGTATGTGGTCTATGGTGCTGAAGCCTTTGCGGAACCCGGCTTGTTCGGGGGCTGGAAATCATCAAACCTACGCGCGAGACGGTTCGTGATGACTCTGGAGAACAACTTGTAAATGTGGCTCAATAGCGTGATGGGTCTATAATTCTTCAGCAAGGTTTTGTCGCCTTTTTTGAAGAAAAGCACCACCACGCCATTGCTCCACGCCTCTGGCGTCGCACCCTCACGGATCACGGAATTAAAGAGCTTCTGAAGGGTCTTAAGCACTGGCGTGCCACCTGCTTTCAAAAGTTCTGCGGTAATTCCGTCTTCTCCGGGGGCCTTATTTCGCTTAAGTTGTTTCAGAGCCATCCTAATCTCGCTCAAGGTGACTTCCGGGATATCCTCAGATAAATGTCGGGTTAACTTAGCTCTCGGGTCTTCGGCTAAGCTTGAAGCGGGAATCTGTGTAGCGGTATATAACTCGCTGTAAAACTTCTCAATCTCCCTCAAAATCTCTGGTTTAGATGAGACTACATTTCCACTGTTGGTCTTCAGACTAGTCAGCTGGCTTTGCCCAACAGACATGTTCCTCGCAAACACCTTGGAACCCTGTTCCGTTCGATCGCCTCTTTAATACACTTTGTATTAAAGCGACGAATATCGCGTCGCAAGGAGCTGGATATACGTCTATTAAGCTGCCGGTATTGTGACGCGTCGTCTGAAGACTGCAGTTTCATCTGTCGTCTTGTCGCCATGAGATCGAGAGTCTGTTGAGATAGTTTATTGGGTCTTAATTTGCGTTGTCCCTTGCAAAACTTAGACCCAACTGTTTGCAGAGTTTCCACTAGCCCGCTATTTATATCGTCCACTGTTACGCAGCTCTCTAGGCATTCAAAGCGATTCTGCAGTTCGAGTTGAAAGCTCTCGGGGTTATTGATTTGAAGCACGTTAGGTCGGAGCGTAGACTTCATCAGGCGAGACCTCTCCAGTTGAACATTAATATTTAACGTGCCTCTTACCATACGGTGATCGCTACCGGTTTTCACCCTGGCGATCACAGAGACGTCGTTAAATATATGTCTTCTGGTGGTCATGATGAAGTCAATCTCATTTCGTGTGGAACCATCGGGACTCAACCAAGTCCACTTCCTCTGCGGCGGCTTCTTGAAAAAAGAGTTCATCATAAAGAGTCCCTCTTTTTCCATGAAATCGGCCAGCCGCTGTCCCCTGGGGTTCCGGTGTCCAAATCCATATTGCCCCACTTTCAACTCACAACCACTTCGAATGCCCAGCCTTGCGTTGAAGTCTCCCATAACGACCGTAAAGTGTGTCTTGGAGGTATGCATTGCTCTGCTGATATCATCATACATAGCCTCCACTTCATCGTCGGAGTGCGATGAAGTCGGTGCGTAAACCTGTACCACCTTCAGCGCATAGCGCTTGGTGATTCTTAGTACAAGGTACGCTACCCTAGCTGACACACTTTCGATCTTCACGATGTTGTTGATGAGAGACTTATGGACGAGAAACCCGACACCACCCCGGGATAGCTGGTCGCCCTCACGGTAATAGAACAGGTTGCCGGATTGCAGTATTGTGGTGTCCTCCCCCTGTCTTCGGACTTCACACAAACCTATTATGTCCCAATGCAACCTGCTAACTCCGTTTCCAGCTCTAATAGCTTTTCGTCAGTCCTCAGTGTGCGCGTGTTATATGTTGCCAGTTTTAATTGCCGTTGTTGTTTATTTTGGTAGCCGGATCTCTGCCGGAGATTCTTAGCACCCCTTGCCCCGCCGTAACCGTGGCCGCTACCGTAGCCCGGAATAGCGGGGCCGCCGGGGACTAGGGGCCAATTCTTACCTGCGTCTTCCATTGGGGGTAAATGCCATACTCACCACGCTTGGCAGGCGGGTTGGTGAGCGCAGAGATACGCCAGTACCTAAGTGATGCTGCTGCCCATCACTTGGTGGGAAATATTCCCTCTGTCGCCTTCTACGACACCCTAGGAAGAGTAGGGGTGGTGACAATTGTATTCTAGTCTGCCGTCACCACACGGCTAAAAAAAAATTAAAGTCTCATATCTTCCAGTCAGTTGAGACATCTCCAAACGATATCAATCAAGAAATGTTGTCTTGATTCGATAAATTGAGTGAATACAACAGTAAATTATAAATAAAACAGTTTGATTATTATTAAACAAAACAGCTCTATGAGCTTGTATAATAATGACAAATAAAGATCCTTTACGGTCCCTACATAAACGAGTTAATCAACGGTACAATACAAATTAACAGCCGGCTATATACGCGAGTTCAAACTAGTAGCCTAGTGGCGCAACGCGTACTAACTACAGAATGGAATGGTTGAAAATAGCGAGCTTTTTGGGCGTCCGATTTGCGGTCGCCAGTAATGAATGCGCCGATAAATAGCGAATAAAATTACAGTTAAAATGAGTGGATTAACATGTCTAATGCAGATAATTCGCGTGTAGCCTGCACTCGATTTGGGATAAATGACTGATTTCAACCGGTTTCCACGGGGAATTTAGGAACGCATTTTAGCTATTCCCTTTGGAATGTGCTGTGTATTGGATGTTTCTTTACAAGTGAGGTGTAATGGGAAAGTTAATTGTGACTGTGTGAATTTGAAATGTGTTTTTCTATTACTTAAGGTTAGACACTGACTGCGGGACTGGTTCGCAAGTTCAATGTCACTCAACGCGCAATGGGGCGAGCTATGTCCGGGTCTCGCTTACAGATATAATGAGAAATTATTTAGCCCACCGGATCGGCGTTGAAGTAGCAATGGGCTGGTCATGTATGTCGCAGAAACAATGACAGTTGGAGCAGACGAATTCTGGAGTGGAGACCACGTCTTGGAAAGCGTAGCGAAGGACGCTCTCCGGCCCCATGGAGCGACGACTTGCGAAAGGTCGCTGGTGGAGGCTGGATGAGAATGATGAGGCTGAGAGCCGGGATATCTGGCACAAAATGGGGGAGACCTGAGTCCAGTAGTGAACTGCGAAAGGTTGAAAAGAGAAGATAGTTAAATCATGTCAATTTCTAAATTTATAAGATACGATCGGCCTATTACGTCTCACTGCAAGTTACAAGCTTTACAGTACACAACATGCTCATTCGAAGGACTGGAACCCGCCAGTCTTTCTCAATGCGGATTGGGTGACTACCATCCTAATACCTAGTAGCGGGTGTAACGACTCAATGTGCCTTACGGAGCACTTATGAACTCGCGATAATTACTTGTCTCAGCGATCGTCTATCGAACTGCTACACTTCCACGCCGCTTATAATTTATTTTATATTACGGATAGGTTCGTGCCCCTCGATGGGGACGTTTATGAGTTGAAGAGCTGATGTTGATGTGATGAACCTACTCAATACTATGCAGTAC
>PQWD01006596.1:0-13123 GCA_019425675.1 Leucinodes orbonalis
CCATATGCAGTTTTAACATTTGATAAGTTTTGGAACCACTTTTTCCAATTTGAAAACAAAATTTAAATAGCGGCACGTTGCTCCATTTCGCAAATTGTGACCGACCGATATAAACACGTTTACTTAACCAAACAAACTTCACTTCGAATGAGGTAGAGCGCTGAAGATCTCGAATGTAGAAGTCGAAGATGGTATTAACTAGATTCAACGTTGCGAGAGAGATGGCGATGATCGTTGATTTTATAGAAATTTTAGTCCCGGAACTTTTGAATGCACTGTGTATATATGCATGAAGAAATAAACGGTTATTTTAATATTACAAACAGATAGTCCAATTTTATTTATATGTAATAGATTATTTCGATTATTTTAATCTTCAGGTGAACGACAACTTTTGGAGAAGGCTTATGTAGCAGGTAAAATCGTTATTATTATATATTCATCGGTACCAATTTGGAGCACTTTTTGTAAATAACAGGCCCGTACCTTGAAGGGAGACTTATTTTCGTCTTTTGCATATTTATTAAGATTCAGTCGAATGCTTATCGGCACCCGATCACGCACGACTACGGCCTTAACACGACTTTAAGACAAGGCAGGATGTTTATCTGGCGGTCTGTGTGCTTTGTAAAATCGATTAACACAAATTATTATCGATTGAAAATTCGATCGCAAAATAGAGACGCGGCCTTGGTAGGAGACGATTCACCTGTTAGCAAGTAGCGTCGCCACCCATGGACACTCGTTACCCCTGATATAGCTACAGGGACGTTGCCAACCTAAAGAAAAGGAAAAATGTGCGACCATTTTTCCATCATTATCATCAGCTCATTAAATGTCCCCACCGAGGGGCACGAGCTTACCCGTATAGGGTGTTTAGGCCTTAGTCATCCACGCGGGCCCAGTGCGGGTTGGACGACTTCACGCACAACCTTTGAATATCTTCGCAGGCGTGCGCAGGTTTTCTCACGGTGTTTTTCCTTCACCGTAAGAGCATCGGATAACGTACATATGATTTCAAAAACATATTGCTACGTGGCAGGATTTGAACCTCAGCCCTTCCGGTAGAAAGTCCACACCATTGAGCCACCGACGCTCCCATAACTTGACGAAACAAAACGGTGCACAGTACAACCTCTGGTCAAGACGGCCTTCCGAAAGCATGGCTTTCCCACTTTCGTGAAGAAGGCCCTTAAAAGCTATAGATATAAGTGACAACCAAAAAAAGCGGCGGAGGAAAATCTGATCGGACAGTCGGTCGATAAACAGGATAAGATTAGCATAACTTGTCACTCGCGTCTCCATCGAGCCTTGGTGACAGGGAAAACCTAAGTAGGGCACGTGCGCTAGTCTTCGATCTTTCGCGAATCTTCGATTATCTTATCGATACAACCATCATGTTTCCATTTTATTATTATTACATAAATGCTAAAGTTAAGTGCTAAGGTATTTTCTAGAACAGTCATGATCTTGCTATGAAAATAGCAGGTGTTCTACATAATTTCTTAAGTTATCAGGTCGAAAGACGTCCTACAATACGCTGTATGACTTGGTTATTTCGTTACTTACTTCTACTATCAGAAACTAAATATTCGCATTAGCTCCACAACGATAGCGAAACGGCGAAGCCGTACATATTTACTGGTATGTAGAAGTTGTGGAAGTAAGGGTTGGTAGAGTTAGGTCGTGTAGATTCAGAAGATTGGCTGTACTTAAGATTTGATATCTTTTTCACAAGGCAAGCCTTATGTGGTCGTCTTGCCAACATTTTACATGAAATGTTTTTGATAAACAGTTTTTCTTTAATTCTTTATTTTTTTCTTGTGATGTAAAGTTTGAAAAGTTATAAATGAAAATGTATACAAAAATATTTGATCAATGTTTTACATTTGTAATTGTTCATAAAAAAATACATATTGTTAATATAACAAAATTAAAAAAAGGTTGAGTATAGAAAGAGACAGTGCGAGAGCGAGAGACAGAGACAGCGACAGGTATATATAGGCGACTCACGGAAGCAGCGGGCGCACAGGCACGCGTGGCGGCACGGCAGCAGCGCGCGCGACAGCGGCGCCGCCGCGCACACGCAGCACAGCGGCTGCGGCTCGCGCGCCTCGCCCGCGTACCCCTCCGCCTCGCACGACTCCCCCGACACGTACAGTTGCTAGGTACAACACATATCACCATCAGCTCATACGTTCCCACCGAGGGGCACGAGCCTAACCGTAGTACAATTATCGAGTTTAGGAGACCGAACAGCGCAGAGCATCTTCAACCTATTGCAGTCCACTGCTGAACATAGGTCTCCCCCATTTTGCACCAGATACCCCAGTCTTCCGCTTTCCTCAGAGTATAGCGCAGAGCAGTGTTGACGGAAAAATAATGACGACCTACTGTTATTAATTTCCTTCAACATTGCTTCTGTCATGGTCAGGCGTATCACTTACCACCAGGTGAGCGGACTGACCGTCCCGATCGCTTATAGCACAACCTTTAAATCTCGTCGTAGGCGTTCGCAGGTTCCCATGTTCACGTGGATCACGATGTTTTCCTTGTTCTTCACCGTTGTATACAATTCCAAAAATTCGAATACATGGCGTGATTTGAACCTGCACCCTCCAGATAGGAAGGCAGCTGTCCACACCAATGTGCCACCGACGCTCTTGGCTTGGATATCAAATACAAAAATGACATCGATGACGTCACTTGTGAACTGTATATCAAAATACCTTTAAACATGACAGGTGACCGTTGGCCTGCTTGAGGTACTGCGATATGATCCCGCTGGGAAGCGGGCACTGCTCGTCCCTTATGTGCACCACGCTCACCAACGCCACCTGGGAATAACACCCGTGACATCATTATTGGAGTTCCCTACAGGAGTTCATAGTTTTTACAAAACACTTTGTGATCAGGAGCTCCTTTCAAGTCCTAAATTACTTGTGTAAGGTTCCGTAACATTTTATAAAGTATTTACCGTATTCAATAGAATACTCGATGAAATAGGAAAAAAAATATAAAATCAACAAAATGGCGTATAAAGTCCGCCCTTCCGAATTTTCATCCTTTAAATGTACCCAGTGCCACTCGCGCTATAAAGAAAAATCTAATGACACCCTTATATGTTAAAATCCGACAATCCGTTTAGGCTGTAACAGGGAACAAAGAAATCTACATATATACATACGCTTGAAAACATAACCCTTCTTCGGCAGTCGGGTAAAAAAAGGAGAGGGAAAAGCAAATATGGCAAAGGGTTCGCCTCGTGGAATCCACAATCACTCGACGAACCTAAACAAGAGCGTTTTTACGTTTATATTTATTTAATGTATACTATGCCAAATCGCACAGAAGCAGAAAACATCTCACCGCAATCGTAAACAAATCGTCCACACTTTACATCCGATACGTTTTACGACTGCCGCGAACGACCTGCGCGTGTAAACTTTACCGACGCAAACCCTTACGATCGCCACGAATGTTTGATGTATGAGACACTACATCATCACTGCACAAGTATAATAACAACGTATATCTATGGTGAGATTGGGCCGTGACAGAACATGCAGCCCGCGGGCCCGATCCGGATTCATCATCGGCAGCCCATAAAAAGTACCCACCGAGGGGCACGAGCCTACCCGGAAATGGTAAGGTCTTAGTCGTCCACGCGGGCCCAGTGCGAGTTGGTCGCCTTCACGCGAAAGTGCGCAGGTTCGTAACAATGCTTTCCGTAAGAGCGTCGGATAACATACATATAATTTCCAAAATTCGTAAACACATTGGTGCGTGGCGGGATTTGAACTTGTGATCCAGATCGCAAGGCAGAAGACAGTCCACACCATCAAGCCACCGACGCTCTTTGGTGGGCGTTAACTTCCATCCTTACATTGTTCCCGGTATCGACGGGGAAAGAGAATTCGGTAGTTTCCACCATCCGCAATATAAATACCAAACCTTAAGTAGGCAGTATGTCCATATTTATGTAGTTACCGTGTCATCGGGCCGCAGGTCCCCCGTGTCCCTCTGGTCTCTCGCCAGGATGACGACGAGCGGGTAGCACGCCCGCGGCGGCGGCCCCAATTGGAGCGGCTCTTTGGCACACAACCTCGACGGCTTGTCGTCGTGTGGGTTGTTTCTGGAACAATTCAAAACTATATTAGTTGGAGAATCACATCAAGGCAAAAGTGAGAAAACTAGACTACTTGTACCAGTTCATCATCATCATCAGCTCATCAAACGTCCCCACCGCAGGCACGAGCCTACCCGTAAAGGGTGTTTAGGCTTCACGCACAGCGTTTTAATCTCTTCGCAGGCGTGCGCAGGATTCCTCACGTTTTTCTTCACCGTAAGAGCGTCGGATAACGTGCATATAATTTCGAAAATTCGAAAACACATTGGTACGTGGCGGGATTTGAAATTCACCCTTCACGTAGCCTTATTTTATTCACGGATAGAGGTCTCTAATTTACGAGTACATATTATAATCAACGACAAATGACTTTGACTGAGTGATATGTTTCTGTCTGCCCTCAGCGTTGACAGAACTAATCACGCAGCCATTGGATTCCTTCAACACTGTCTATGAAGGGTAGATGTGTCACTTACTATAAAGTTATCGAACTAGACGTCGCGTTTAATAAATTACATAAAAAGCCCTTCAATTATGTCTTTATGGGTGTTTATCGAGCACTGGGTATTTATTTATTTAAAAAGGTACACCAACAGTATATATACACAACATTGGACAACATTTAGTTAAAGGTTAAGGTCTGGTACATATACCCTTTATAGGCGTACACAACGTTGATAAACATTAGAATAACAACACATGATATTATTACTCTAATTCGGTATTTTCCACCATCCGCAATAAAATACCAAACCTTATTTTTATAAAAGCGCACCTTATTTTATATGTCGTTTCATTGATCACTTTTGTTTATTTGCAATATTGTATTTTTAAATACACTGAAACCAATAAATATTAGGTCAATTGATGATAGTGAGCAATGACGTCACATATCAATAATCTCATACAAAATATATGGAAACGTTCCTTTTTGGCAGTTCATAAAAATTGCGTCAACGATTAGTGGTGTCAAATACCCAATTGTAGTTGTATTCAATGCGGTAAAACAATCCAATTCATTTACTTAAAGTCGAGTAAGTTGAGTCGAGGTACCTACGTTTGTTGTTGAAGACAAGTAGAATTTGAAATTTAAATACACGTATTTCAAAACAAATTTAATGTAAGGTGGAATTGTAAATACGTATTTGATATACGCGAAGGGTAAAGGTTTACGACTACTAAATCATTCATAAGTTAGCAATAAAACAGCCAGAAATCTGTAAATCTATTACCTACATATAAATTAAATTAGAGTGTCTGTTTGTAATATCGAAATAATTTTTTTCTTCATACATATGAATATACGGTAAATACGCAAAAATAACAATTTAAAGTTTTTGTCTGCCTGTTTGTTTGTTCCGGGTAATCTCTGAAACGGCTAGACCGTTTTGGTCGGGACTTTTTTTGGCAGATAGCTGATGTAATAAGAAAAAATATAGGCTTCTTTTATTTTTGAAAATACTCTTTATTTTAGAAAAATACAGCAATGTTTTACCGCGCGGTGGCCGCGTCACGTGAGCTGCGCGCTGTTAGGTTATCTTATAACGCAGGCAATACCGTGGGGATCAGCTACTTAAATATAAACATGGTGTTTATCGTTAATTTATATTATCATCATTCCATCATAGTCCACGGTTAGCAATATCTACTACTAGTGTTGGCCATAGGACTTTAATCCCGTAATCAGCCATTTTTATCTTTGTATGTACCAAGGTTTTGCACCGCCTTTTTGAATGTTAAACGTTGACGATGCCAAGGATGAAGCACGCTAACATACACATAAGATGGCCATGAATTTTTCATTAGATTCGCAGTGCCAATAATATTGAAAATTCAATGCGTTCATAATGCATGTTGACGTCAGTCTCGTTACAAAACTGAATGCTGTTTCCCCATAAATCCATTCTGTACTAAACAATCGTATCAATCCATCAGCCTATTTTCTTCCACAGCTGAATATAAGCCTCCCCCGAAGAGCCATACTGATCCTGAGCAACTCGCATTCATCCCTATCAAGTCAATGATGCTGAAACTGGCAGAAAAAATCTAGCAGAAAAAATGCGATGGCCAGGGAAGAAAAAAGATGATGTTTTTTGACTGCAACATGCAAATCGTTTAGATTTTTTGAACATATTCTATCATCATCAGCTCATTAAACGTCCCCACCGAGGGGCACGAGTTAGTCGTCCACGCGGGCCCAGTGCGGATTGGACGACTTCACACACAACCTTCGAATCTCTTCGTAGGCGTGCATGAAGGTTTCCTCACGATGTTTTCCTTCACCGTAAGAGCGTCGGATAACGTACATATATTTTTCGAAAATTCGAAAATACATTGGTACGTGTCGGGATTTGAACCTCTATAAAAAACAGTTTTTTTTTCAGACCAAGTCTTTTTTTGTCTGTGGTTAGCGCGTTTTTTCTGCTACAATTTTCTGCCAGTTTCAGCCTCATATCAAGTCAACAACCATCGCGCCACAGGACGTTCCACACTACGCTAATTATAATCGTAATATAACAATAGACAATAGGTTAATATTTTTTAATATAACAACATGATGTTATCATTTGTTGAATGACAGAGAAAAGACGACAAAAGCATATTAAACTGAACCATGAAACAAGGCGCAGATTTGTCTATTTATAAATACAGACACGCGTAAAATATTGTTATTGTAGCAAAATGTGTTCTGTTTTCAAAATTGTTGTAAACACGCCATTGTGTGCGTGGGCGCACCTGTGTGTGAAATAACAATAAATACATTAAACACAGACTTTGTGGACAATTTATACTCGTATAGAACGCTTTTCAGTACGTTTTTGTGGAAACTTTTTACCGCGCTCGACAAAACTGTGGAATCATATAAACGTTCTATAATCGAAGCTTATACGGTAGGATCTTCCGAATCTTCCCATAGTTGAGTTGCATACGAACGCCTGTGGTTTACAATGGAAAGTCATAAATTGATCAATCAATTATTTAAAAAAAATGCTGGGCGTCTCAATAATAAGAAAGTTCGGTGTTTTGAGGATTTGCGTAGGGATTACCAAATACAATTGGTACATGTCATTGTAGGCACAATAAATGAGATAAAACGATTTTGAAGAGGCATAAATATTCATTACATAAAAATAGATACAACAATAATACATTCGAAAATGTCAGTCCAATATTTAAGCCTTAACCTAAATGTAAAACACAAACATGAGTAGGTCATGTAAATAATTTATTTTTGTGCTTATTATATGTACATAAAGGCAGCTTAGTTTCATACAAATAACAATTAATTTAGAGTTGCTTATTTTAAACTTGTAATTATGTATTCGAACCCACGTCAATCACACCTGTCAAAATTACAATTAATACATTCAACTAATAAATTACTCAAGATTCCTATATTTTTCACATATTAATCATAATTAATTTAGAGTTGCTTATTTTAAACTTGTAATTATGTATTCGAACCCACGTCAATCACACCCGTCAAAATTACAATTAATACGCCGTTTGACAACTTTATATACTTACGAGTTTGTAAATCAGACACAAAAATAGCCGCGTGGAACTGTTCAAAAATGAGAGTGCCTTTAACATATTACTTTCGCTTTAAACTACAAAACTTAACTATATGTCCATGGTTGGGCCGGACCTGGGATTAGGCCTAAGTCGAAATTAGGGTAGGTCGATAAACAATCCATTCAAAGGGTGCACCCTCCAGGGCCTGTTGAAGCCCTGGATCAGCGCAATAGATAACCATCCGAGACCCCGCAACGACTTAAGTCGTACTAGGAAAGCGACACATTGAAAGTGTGAGTGTTGTATGACAGAAGATTAATTTGCTACAATGATATTCTGTATATATAAAGGTAGATACGCCACCCGTGCCTCAAAAACGAACCGCCAAAGAGAATACAGTTGTGGGCTCTTTACTCTTTGTTTAGGTAAAGGTACGCTCATTCGAAATATGTGTGCTGTCGCTGCATCCGGAACACTTTTTTCAGTTGTTTTGTGAACATATCACGAATCTATACTCTTTACATCATTGGTTGCTACCTGTTACTCATTATGAAGGTCCAGTGCGAAACGACTCCCGTAAGTGTTCAGGACGCAACACGAGGAACGATAAGAGAATTAGTCTACCAACTCATCTAAAACACGTACGAAAATGCAGTTTGTATTGGTACATTGAACTAATAAATTACTCAAGATTCCTATATTTTTCACATATTAAGACTCGGTGCCAAGTCGCCTAGGTAGGTGCAAAATATCCCTTCAAATAGGAGTATTATGCACTTGTGTTCCAGGTCGAGAGCAGTGTAGTTAGTGAAATTATCAGGTTTAAGTCGACAAACCCTAAAAATGATTCGTCAAGGGTGACAGGCGCAGGGCAGTGTTGACGGAAAAGAATTCTGCATATTTGACAAGAACACGCGTGTCACTTTACACTTGGCATCAGGTGAGCGAACTGAACGTTTCGCACACTTCAAAATAATAAAAAAATTAAAACACAAATTATCATGCCACGAGCCAAAAGTGCGTTACTATGGCACAGAGTTCACTAGGCCAGTAGGCGCTTTGGCGCTTGACCATCGTAGGGTTGTCACTAATTAATTATGACTGGAACCAATATAATAATATTAATTAATTTGTAATATTTCGTTTTTCATTAAAGTATTAATTATTATTGGGCCCGTGTGGTGGGTTATGGCTAAATGGTCCCATAGTTATACAGTGCGGGCAGTAGGACGTTATAGGCTGGTCCATCATACTCAGCTCGTTAAACGTACCCACCGCGGGGCATGAGCCTACCCTTACAGGCCTTAGTTGTCCACGCGGGCACAGTGCTGAAGGGCCGACTTCACGCACAAACTTTGAATCTCTTCGCAGGCGTGCGCAGGTTTCCTCACGATGTTTTCTTTCACCGCAAGAGCGTCGGGTAAACGTACATTTAATTTGGAAAATTCCAAAATACATTGGTACGTGGCAGAATTTAAACCTGCACCCTCCAGATCGGAAGGCCATCAACAGTCCACACTAATGAGCCACCGACGCTCAAGATTAGGCTGGTTGATTCATGATATTTAAAAACCTAATAGGGTAAAGGGATCGATTATAAAGCGGTTTATAACATCATAGAGACTTTATTTATTTGAATAATATGAACAGTGGCAACCCTATCTCTAGTGAGTCTCAACGACACATCATTGAGACATTGACATTTACCATAAACAGGTTTCCGAGGCGTGTCAACAATCTAACGCGATCTTGTGCGACTTTTGACACAGACGCACAAAATATATTCCGTGGCATACAATTCGATGCGACTAGAAACTTTAAAAATAAACAACCCATTTTCTATGAAGAGATTGCCTTATTTATGCCACTACGTCGAATAAATTTTTAGAGCTATATTTTTTTTACAAATACCATCATTAGCCTATTACGTACCCCTTAAGGGCAAAGACCTACCCGGCTTCGCACAGCATAAATATGGGAAGACTGGGCAACCAACAACCTAGTCGCAACGCGGACTGGTGAATGATAATTAACATTCTAGAATCGAAGCCAGGGCCAGAGCACTTTAATACGTTGATCATCAACGTATTAAGGTGCCCTCAAAACGAACAGACAAAAAAAAAAATTTTGGCTTATCACATGGATCGTCTTCAATCAGTTATGTAAAAAGTAGAGATTCGTGATATGTTCACAAAACAACTGAAAAAAGTGTTCCGAATGCAACGACAGCACACATACACATATTTCGAATGAGCGTACATTTACCTAAACAAAGAGTAACTGTATTCTCTGTGGCGGTTCGTTTTTGAGGTACGGGTGGCGTTTACCTTTATATATACAGAATATCATTGTCTTCAATTAGTAAGATACAAAACGATTCACCATGAAGTGATACATTGACATATTGTTATACGTGATACATTGTTGTTAAATAATAATTAAACATAGGATTCCAATTTAATTATGTTCACAATGGAGGTTGAGCAATCGAGTGGACAGTGACTTTCCAGAGCGAACAATGGGCCTGGAAACGGCCATGTCATTAGCAACAATGAATAATTGGTTTTATACAGAATTTCATTAGAGCTAAGTAAGTGGTCTATTAATGTGGACGGGTTACCCAATTTCGGATGTTCTTAGAAAACGTTTCGTTTGTTGAATTATATTTATCGTATCAATTTTTGTTAAAATATTAAAAAGTTAAAACCATGGACGTATAAAGAATACAGACTGATTGTCGTTAATACATAAAATGTGTCAGTGAAATCACATCTAGTCTATGTCATTTTGGCAAATAATTTTCTGATACTACTGGAATTTTTTTTTGAACTAGAAATCTGTAATCGAAATTGTTCATTTACCTACGAAAAGTAATTTTTGTTTTTTTCTATTGATACCTTAGGTGTTTGCACCATTTTACTACGTAAGCCCATGTTCTTTTCAGTTTTTTTCTCGGCTCTATTGACAAATGCGAGCCCAGTGTCCATTGTTTACTGTTTGCATACAAAAACTCGTATTTCTTTATTCGTCCATAGTAAAAACCTTTGAAAGGCCACGCTTTGGCTACTTCTTCTTTATAAAACAAAGTTCTTAGTACATAGTAACACTATTTATAACTCAAGAACAGTCTGTTATGTCCCTACATTGGATAGGCACTTTTTATCCATTCCTGCGAACGTCACACAAAGCATGGAATATCCTAAATTTGCCCACGTACCACTACGCCGGAACAAAGTTCCCCGGGGCCAGGTAGTAAGCCTTACGATAGATATCATATAATTAAAACATCTATCTATATATTCAACCTATCGCAGTCCACTGTTGGACATAGGTCTTCCTTATTTTGCGCCAGATATCCCGCTCCTCCGCTTTTCTCATCCAACCTTCACCAGCGACCTTTCACAAGTCGTCGGTCCATCGAGCCGGAGGGCGTCCTACGCTACGCTTGCCGAGACGCGGTTTCCACTCCAGAACTAGTCTGCTCCAACGGCAATCGGTTCTGCGACATACGTGGCCAGCCCACTGCCACTTCAACTTGCTGATCCGGCGGGCTATGTCGGTAACTTTAGTTCTGTTACGGATTCAATCATTTCTGATCTTCATAACATAAATATCATATAACATTTGAAAGTCTATTCAAGTAAAAATATTTAAAAATAAAACGACAGACCCAATTCTTACGAGCAAAGCGAGGGCCAAAGCATCTACTTGATAAAATTAGAAAGCGATTGTCGATTTACACCCATTAGGTGGTTCAGAAAGAAACTAAACGAGTATTTGAAATTATAAAGTAATCCATTAGACACTAATAAAGTTATTATTAAAGAATAATTATAAACAGGTTAGTAAAAGTCAAGTGTAATTGCTTCAGTCATTTACGTTAATGCGGATTTTTTTGAATATATTTTGAATTGTAAATCAGACAAATCAGTGGTTATCTTTACAAAACAATGGTTATAATAAATAAAACCATTTTATTTATTTAATCATGGTCATTTATTTGAGACTACTGTTCATGCACAGAAATGTTTGTACAGCCCGGGGATCGAACCTGGAACCCTTAGTGTAGCAGCCGACGTCTCAACCATTACACCAAATGGATCGTCATGAAAATTACAATAAATGAATGTTGACTGTCATGTTTTCGTCAACGATGCTCTGCGCACGTCATCCGAGACGGCAGATGTTTGGTCTCTTATACCCAGTAATTGTACTAGCTCTAGAAATATAGAAGTGCATACTACTCCTATTTCCCGGGACATCTGGTACTGCGACGATCAAGACAACTCAGTGCCAAACCCACCACCTTTTCAACCTTAATCATTCGCAACAAGACTTAGCCTTAAACCAGGATAGGGAAACAGTATTATCCTAACCCAAAATATTTACAATGCAAATAGCTCACAGCAAATACAACGGCCATTGTTTGCGAGTAAAAAAACCAGCCAAATGTACGTTTCCTCGCGCGTCATATGCCGTGTACACATAGCCATACTTTGTAAGACTTACAGAACTGACTATGCCTTCATATGGCAAATGAAACATGTGTTTTTTTAAACAAACAAAGATATTGTTTTATTCACTATAATAACATTTAATAAGTGCTTTGTTTTGCGATAGTTACTGTTTCCATGTCTAGGAAATGAATATTACGATTTTATTCCCGGGGCGTTCGGTTTGCCAACCGTACTTATTTCATAGCGTATCGAAAATGACGTAAAAAAGTATGGATTCGTGATATGCTCATAAAACAATAGACAAAAGTGTTTAGAATGCAGTGACAGCAGTTGTTGTTGTTGAGAGGAGATAAAAACAAAAGTATAGCGAACGAAGCTCAGGTTTCGCTCAGGTCATCACTCCATATCCATCAGCTTCATTTAAACGTCCCCACCGAGGGGCACGAGCCTACCCGTATAGGGTGATAGGCCTTAGTCGTCCACGCAGGCCCATTGTGCGGATTGACGACTTCACACACAACCTTCGAATCTCTTCGCAGGCGTGCAATGAAGGTTTCCTCACGATGTTTCCTTCACCAAGGCGTCGGATAACGTACATATATTTTTCGAAAATACATTGGTACGTGCTCGGGATTTGAACCTCAGCCCTCCGGTAGAAGGCGACAGTCCCACCACTGAAGCTACCGACGCTCTATCTTCGTCGCAGGTATAAGTCGTAATTATGTTATTCGTGAGCGCGGCCAATGCGAGGGATTACCTATGTCATGTTCTGCTTAACCCAAGTAGCTGTTCTCAGCAAAAATTAGTGACAGCGCAGACAACGCTGGTCACTGTAGCCTAGCTTTCTGAGTTCTACGGTTTGTTGTTTTGAGCCCCATCGATACGCAACGATATTCTGTATATATTAAGGTAGATACGCCATCCGGTCCTGCCTCAAAACGAACCGCCGAAGAGAGTACTTGTTTGTACTTCTTTCTGTTTAGGTCATGTGTTCGAATCGAAATAAATGTTATGTTGTTTG
>PQWD01006597.1:0-65181 GCA_019425675.1 Leucinodes orbonalis
TGCTGTTCAAATTTATTGGGGACTTCTTTCTGCACTATTTTCTTTCGGACAAGAAATATTTGTAGTCCAAGTTCAAGCTGGAATGGTTCAAAATGGAACAGTGTGTAATGCATACTACAATTTGTATAAACTTCGTTAAATATGGTTGTTTGGTAAATTTTAATTAGATAACACCCTGAACAAATTTAGACATATTTAGCAGTATTTTATCACATATTCCCTCAAAGTATTTAGTTCCCATTCACATACAGGAACATTGAAAACAACTTGACCATGTTTTGGGCTTAGAGCCATCTGTGTTCATCAATTGTATGGTGAAGCTGTAAAGGCCATTTGAGGCTAACAGTGATAAGTTAGTCAGTGAATTTTGTATACTGAAGGAGGCAAAGTCACATATGAATTCATATTAATATTTAAAATTTATATAAACAATCCTATTAAATCTTTGGATGTAAATACAGGAATTAGATAAAACTGATAGCTAAAAGAATTTACACTGTGGACTGAAGTAATTTATGAGTTTACTTGAATATAAAAATTAACAAACCTTCACATCTAACTTGGCTAATGTAATAAATCTCATGAACAGTTCACATCCAGAAGAGATTGCAGTTACAGGCTGGTCACAATTCCTCATTGCTTCTACTGCTAGTTGCAGATTTAAATCAAGCTCTCTTACTGTTGCAACTAAAATAGAAATAAATACTTAAATATAATAAACTTATTTATTATTTCTGTAATTGCCTCCCTGTACACAATATAGTCATGCAGAGATTGAGTGGTAACCTACCACATGGGAGGGTGTGGAAGTTATAAAAACTACCATCTTTAGATTGTAACAGGATCAATGGCTTAACATGCCCTCCGAAGCAAGGAATCATCTTTCTTTTCAAACATTGTATTGCACAAAGTGACTTGTGGTTTCCTCGTGGGATTTGAAAGTAACCAGTCTAATCGCTGCGTGAGAATAACCCATCTTAAAACTTGGCAGTCAAACTGCTCAACCACTAAGTAGTTCTCATATGAATGGTTTTATTGGACATAATGTATCTTGAGATATCACCTTTATAATTTTCTATAACAGTCAGCAAAGTCCGTATAGCTGCAACACCAGCAGAAATATCTTCCTCTTCTTTCAAAATATTAAGAAATATGTCTTGAACTTCTGCAGAATAATTTGAAAATCTTGAGTAATTTTACATTCAAACCTAGAACCTTTTACATTTAAGATGCAAATTACACAAACCTTCTTTCTTCATTTTTATTCAAGTATATTTATGTGTTTTCTATTAATTAAATTTAAGTATTCCTTGTTTACGTTGAAAATAATGAAATATAACCTATAAATGTCAAACTGTCAAACAGGGCAAACAATCTTAGAACATTATGTTGGGAAATGAGTTCTTTATAACCTTGCTATATTGAGAAAGTGGCTAACAATATGAACTCCTCTAAGATGTAGAGAATTTTTAGATTGGTCGGTTTATATTAATATAAGTTACAAAACACTCTACTAGATGGCGCTACTACATAATTTAGTATTATAATCGAACGCAAGATGGCGCATGATACAATGGGGACTGTTGTGTTCAAAGTTGCCAAAGTATTAATAAAATAAAATATAGAAGATTTAGCAATATTGTAAGATGTTATAAATTCAATTGCAGTACGGTCGCTTTTTACGAAGCTGTTTTGCCGCAATCCAGTCTGTACTAAATCAATTATTTTTACTGTGTTTAAATCGGTGTAAATGCTATTTCTAAATGGTTATAATTTTTGCACAGTGTATAAATAGAAGTAACTCTTAATATAATGCTGGCAACCCTTAACGTAAAACTTCAATGAAAAAGAAAAACTAAAATTCAAAAATACAATGGCCGTTTCGTACTTGTATGCAATCGCCGTTTCTTGTTTATTTTTTTAATTTAATAGTGCTTGTTCTTCCACCTAAGTCCGTTGAGTCGAGCTATAGTTCCTCCGGCCGTGTCGAATAAAGTGCTTTTACTTTTCCTAAGCTAATTATAGAGACAGGACTCATAACCTACATAAGTGCTACCGAATATTTACCATAATGTCCAATAAAGTTTGTTGTGTACCTGGATGTTTCAATAGCACAGGTAAGTCATAAATTAAATAACTTACATTACTAACACTTAACTTATATCTGATATAAATATTAACTCCTCTAAGATCTGATATAAATATCAGATCTAAATTAAGTAAAACTTTAAAATTTTAATTTTAAAACCAACATAGTTTTTTAAACCATAGTAGCCAAAACTACATTAGAGTTGAACTTATGTATTGTTTCAGAATGTAAGGATGTTTTACATAGATTTCCTAATCCCATGAAGGACAAAGAACGTTTTAATACATGGCTGTATTTTGTTGGGGTGAAATTCTAGGACTTGAAAATGACCATATTTTCAAATATCGCCGGATATGTCATAGGCATTTTGAAGAAAAATATTGGTGTCGGAATAATTTGCTCAGCAAGAATGCAATACCCACATTGAACATGCCTGGTAAGCTTTTTTGTTCTTTACCTATGTCCTCTATATTTCCGAAAGGTTGTTTCCAAAATATGTTTTAAAGTATCTGTATACCTAGTCTAGCCATCGCTCCTTAACCGATTAGAGTCCACTGCTGTACCTCTCAGAATTGGCTGTGTACACCTACAATTGGCATTCATACAAACCAATGTACCTAAATTTCATAGATGTCGTGTATCTTTTGTATGCAATGTTGTTGGAGTACCTTATAAGTAAATAAACTCATATTAACCCACTTAAGCCTAATAGTTTTGTTTTACTTGGATTTTTATTTCTCATATATGTTACTATCTAACAACTTCTTTATACTAGGGAAAATGAAATGAAAAATATTAAATATTGGAGGGTTATACGAAAAGAGACCACAATATCGAAATTTTATAAATCAATACAGCATCTACAAAAAAAATATATTTTTTGCTGTAAAGTTTGAATTTGTTATGTTTTAGTTAAAAATTATATATATATATATATATATATATATATATACTTTAATATCTTAATAAAAATAAAAAGAAATTCCTGATATTGATCCATTCGCTTTTATTGCAAAGCTTGATTTAGGCCATATGCCCATTAATTATTTTTAATTAATTATAATTTTATGTGTTTTTTATTGCAGGTTTGTCATTACCATCAAAAACTCTTACTTGCACTGAAAGACCACCGCTGTCTCCAATTGAAAATATTTCAAAACCATCAACCTCTAGAGGTAAAGTAAAATACATTGTACATATATTATTTAATTAATGTACATACCTCAAAAAGTGAAGGCCTTAGTTTAATGCCAAATTAGTATATGGTATAATGAGCTGATGATGAATGGTATTAATAAAAAAAAGTTATTTAAAATGGTGTACTACATACCAGAGGTTGTGGGTTTGATTCCCAACCTTGGCAAATGTTCATTTAGAAATGATGATGTCTAAGTGTTATTATCTTTTTAATTATGCATTGTGAAATATTAACATATAATGATGATCTTGTAAATAACTCAGCACTGTCATTGCAGGTTTTTCGATCCCAAAGCTCAAAAGCCAAAGTGAATTTACAGCAGATAGTGAAATTCAGGAAAATATTGGTAAGTTAGTAAAATAAATCTATAAACATTCACATTAAAACATATTCTCCTAAAATTATGTAGCAATATTAATTTTACAACAATTTTTGAAACTTTAGGGATCTTAAAATAAAAATAAATGGCCTTATACTTGTGGGTGGTTGATTATGCGGTTTAACAATATATGATAAATATAGAATATCAGATTATCTCTTATAACTGAACAATTATACAACTGCTGCAATATCATCAAAGGAAATGAGTACATTTACCAAGATATGCAATTTTTCAGATACAAGGGTTGTTATGCCCCACTTGGATATGCTACAAACTTTATCAGATCCCAAGACAGTTAGCAGAGCGAGTCGTGTGTCTGGTATGTATTTCAACAAATGGAGTAAATATGTTATATTTTTCTTTTCAATCCTAACCAGGGCAACAATAATATAATCAGTTTTGAGAACACCTACTTAATCTGTATCATTGTAAAAGTAACAGTTCATAAGTAAGACATAAGTCTTACAAAACTTAAATAAAATGTGCCATACATCAACAGCATAATTCCTGCTGAAAAAGTCTCATAATAAAAATATCAAATAATTATAATAAAAGTGTTATGAAATCATTATCTTGCTATGATTATTATGTATGACTGAACTATTGACTAATCATGTGTATATTAGTTACAGTGAAAAAGAAACGATTTCTTTCTGAAATTGAAAAGTCTTTACACAAGAAACTATTGAATATTGGGATTAAATTAAGTAAATGCCGAAATAAAATTAAAAAACAGGCATTCTGCATTAAGGCCTTAAAAAATGTGGTCTCACATCCCCAATTTTTGAAGATTCTCGATAGTTGGCCTAGCACATCACGAGTACTGACAATGCTTCAGTTTAGGGAACAAAAGAAAGGTGATAAAGGACGCAGATTTACCTTAGAAGAAAAATAATTGCTCTATCAATTTTCAAACAGAGCCCAAAAGGGTATAGATTTTTTAGAAGAATATTTATACTTCCATCGCCGAAAACACTTGCCAAACTTATAACTTTGGCAGATATAAGGCCTGGCTTGAACAAAAATATTTTGTCACAAATCAGATCTGCAACACAAAACATTAAAAATGTCCAAGAACGTTTGTGCATGGTAATTTTTGATGAAATGTCACTTAAAGCTCACGTGTCATATAACGAGCGTAAAGACAGAGTTAGTGGTTTTGTGACCAATGGAAGGAAAACTCATCCAGACTTTGCGGACCATGTTCAAGTTTTTATGATAAGGGGTTTGATAAAAAATTTCAAGCAACCTGTTTATTACAGCTTTTCCCAAGCTGCTACTAAAGGACCAGAATTGGCAGTCCAATTAAAAGAAATTATATCAGCCCTCATTGAAGCTGGCCTTATAGTGGTTGGGACAGTTTGCGACCAAGGAACAAATAATGTAAACTGCATTAAAATTTTAATGCATGAAACAAAAACAGAGCTTTTGAAGAGGGGTAAAGAATTTCGTCATAATGTTTTTTATGTCAATGGCTATGAAATAGTACCACTTTATGACCCTCCCCATTTAATTAAATGCATCAGAAATAATTTAATTTCTAAAGACCTTAAATGGGAGTCAAAAACAGCCACTTGGGACCATATAACAAATTTGTTGGATGAAAATCCAGGATATAAGGGCATAAGATTGATCCCAAAACTTACCGACTTCCACTGTATACCTAGTAAAATACCTAGGCAAAAGGTTAAATATGCCACACAAGTATTTAGCCAAACGGTGGCCATCAATATGGGCTATCTTGCAGGTAAACATATTTTACACTAATATAATTCGATTATTTCACATAATATTGAAGTGCAATCTGCACTGTTTTTTAAAGTCTCTATCGTAATGCTCATGAGGAAGCCAAAATTTAAAATTGATATTAACTTACATAAAGGGGCGAAAACGATAAAGTAAATTAAAAGACAAAAGCTATTCAATTTCGAAAAACAAATACACTAGTTACTTGTTATTGCATGGTTGATAATTAATTATAAGTTTTATTATGTTTTGTTGTTCTTTTCACAGATAAAGGAATTTTGCCAAAGGAATCAAAGGATACAGCTGACGTGTTGATGTTTTTTGATCAACTATTTGATTCAGTAAATGGTAGTTTCGGAAAAAGAAAGAAGCATGGGAAACCTCTACTAGGCCCTGCAACCCCTAACTCCTTGCATCATAAAGTATGGAATGAAAGCAAAAGAATACTAAAAAAAATGAAGTTTATTAATAAATGTCAAAGAAATACGCTCCATGTTCCAACTTTAAATAACTGGGTGTGGACACTAGAAGGCATCCAACATTTATTAGAAAATGTAAAAAATAAATATAATGTTAATTCTATTTGGTTGCGGCATCTGAACCAAGATCCCATAGAAAATTTCTTTGGGTCTGTACGAAGTCATGGATGTCGTAACGTGAATCCCTCTACCGAAAATTTTGAGTCGGCATATTCTACTCTGCTTATTAACAGCTTGGCTGGTGTCCACACTCCCGGAGCAAATTGTGAATCAGACAATTGTAAGGCACTTACTAATATCATCGTCACAGGCTATGACTCTAGAGCAAATACTGTATGTGTATTAGAAAACATTCCTGAAATTAAAGTTACCTCCCTTGAGGGAATAAATGATCCTCGAAAACTGGGAGGTCTACAATATGTTACGGGATATTTTTTAAAAAAAGCAAAAGTGAAACTAATTAAGAAATGTGTCCAATGCACTACAGATTTGTTCGCTGATGAGGAAATAGAATATATAAAATATAGGGAGTACTCAAAACGAAAGTCTTGGTTATGCAGTCCAAGTAGTTCTCTTGTCCAATGTGTATCAGGTCTTCAAGATATCACTCATACTATTTTAAAAGAAAATTTTGAAAAAAATAATCTAAGAGAATTAATAAAAACAATTGTGTTACTACATGTTGATTTTGACTTTATTAATTGTAATATCCACAAAAATCAGTTGATTGACTTTTTGATAAATATATCATGCAATTTTTCATCTTTAATTATTGTAAAGATATAAATAGAATATTAAGTAATAAGCGAGCTTGTGACGATGATGATGATTTATTCAAAGTTAAGGCGAAAAAATATTTCGAATGTTAAGATAATTTTTATTTCTTCCCTCTTTACCAAATTTTTTTAGTCTTTTGTTAAGATACCTAGTTTCTTTTAAAAATATTTATTGTTTTAAATGTGCTCATCAGGAAACACTGGTTATATCTTAACAAATGATTAAAAAAATACCTTTGATAAAAAATATAAATTCATCAGTAGTAGGCTATATTATATACTCTAGCTATACGTAAGTATACCATGATATTAGTTCCAAACACCCTACTGGTGCCACTTCTCGTTTCCTTTTTTTGTAGCAGAATAAGTCTCTATTTCATATTATATAATATACTCTATGACGAGGACGATTTCACTATCAAACGTCGTCAACAGTGGATGTTGTGTGTTGCCTTAATTTAAAAACTATTTTATCATCAGCTCAATAAACGCAAGAGCCCACCCGCAAAGGCCAAAGGGTTAAAGGGTCTTTTAGTCGTCCATTTAAGTCCGTTCACGCGGGCCCATTGCGAATTGGTCAACTCCACGCACAACCTTTGAATCTCTTCGCAGGCGTGCTCAGGTTTCTTCATTATGTTTTCCTTCACCATACAAGCGTCGGATAGTACATATAATTTCGAGATATAATTTTCTGTCAGCGACCCAAAGAATTACCATTGCGTAGTTACTTGACTTTAGCTATCGTTAACCGAACGCATTAGCCATCCAACTTTTAACATATATAAAATTGTGATCATATCTCTGTCATTTTTGGTTTATGGTCAGAGGATTATCGATGTATAAATGTTATTTCTTTTATATTGTTGAACTACTTCGTTATATTACCTATAATACTATTCTTAAGGCTTTGACAGTGTTACAACAACTACGAAAAAAGTACGAGTAAAACTACCTATCACTATTAAAAAGGTCATCATGACCGATGCAATAGCAAAAAAGTACTTGTTAGCATGTCAAAAACTTCATATTTGCTAACATTTTCAAGACAGTGAAAAAGAGCTAGATTGCTCTTTTCGGGCTAAATCGTTAAAAAAGGAGTTCACCTATACTAAAAAGTGCTAGATCTAGCTACAAAAGGGCTAAGGTGGCAACACTGCCCTTTCCCATAGTATTTCCTATTCCTCTTATTTTTATCAATAAGATAGTTAATAAATGGATTACTTAGTTTCACAACTTAAATGTGATAATATGACCAATATTGGGCAACTTTGCTCGCCCTTACATTTGTCAACCAGACGCAAAGGTCCCGGAACCTCATAGATGACCTCGAAGATGGATAGTTCGGGAAAGACAGGTGTTCCATTGTCTTAGGAGAACCACGCACACAGAATGCTTCTGGAATTTTCCCATCTTACCCGATTTTCACGGCACTGGCCAACATTCTATCTTATTAAAGTACAGTAACGCACTCGGTCCTTGTTCAGTTTTGTGGCGGTTACGCTTATTATACTTTCCTGTTATAATCATCAGACTATAAAATCCTATTGCTGGGACAAGGACTTTCCACACATCACAGCCATGGAAAGATTAGGCAATTACCCACTAAGAGGTGCAATGCGGATTGGGTGATACGAGTGCTACTATCTTAAAATAGCAGCCGAGACAGACGTGGACGGCTAAACGTACTTTTCGAAGCACGAAACATATCTCTTATCTGACAATCAGGTGATTTAGCCTGCAATTTTCTAACCAAACTGGGAAAAAAAGCACTATCATTATGCGGTCTCCCCGCGAAATTCGAACCCACTATCTCTAGATCCAAAACCCTACGCTCAGCGCATGCAATTAGACCTAGTAGGCAGTGTCTTGTTAGAGATTTATGTCCTTTTGTTAGTTTGTGTATTATACAGTTCTATAAATAAATACATTACTATGTATGTAACTGAATCTTAATAACATTGACATGACCTTTCCTCAACATAGGTACGATAAATTTCCACGCCACCTAGTGACATACATTTTTTATGCTTATTATGTTATTTTGACGACCCATTTGGTGTAACGGTTGAGACGTCGGCTACTACACCAAGGGTTCCAGGTTCGATCCTCGGGCAGTACAAAAATTTGTGTGCATAAACATGTCTGTTTGTAAACAGTCTGGGTGTTTTCTATGTATGATATGTATGTATTTACAAAAAAAATATATATAAGTAAATTTATCCGTTGTTTAGTACCCCTAATACAGGCTTCACGCCTAACTTGGGACTAGATGGTGCTGTGTGAATGTCAGTGGATATTTATTATTTATTTATATTTATTGTGTAAAATTTTTAAAATTCTTTTTAACACCAACCTTCTACTATCAACGAATGTTGTACAAACGTTAAAGCCTGCCGCCATCTAGAATTGAATCAGGGTCACGACCTTTTAAGTGCTCGATTCGGTCTATGGATCACATGGAAATTGAATCAATGAAAAATCCTTATCGTTTCGATTCTCAATCGTAGGAAATGGCGCGGAGGGAAAGTCACGGCCGCGCCGAGCGTCTTACCTGCGATTGTGGACAAAGTAGTGTGGTTTGCCGGATGACTTAGACGCCTCCTTGGCTATACGAACCTCGGAGGAATTAGAACGGATTACGAGTGGTAAATTTTGTATTTGTAAACTTTGTGACCAGTGCACCGGACATGGGGAACTGCATCGATTAAAATGAACGACAAAAGGCGCTGGCAGTGAGTGTTCTGTTCATTATGATTAAAAATAACTTTTTAATTTTGTTTGTGAGTTTGCACTATGGAATAGTTCATTAATTTATTTGATAGGATAGGAGGCTTTGTGATGTGGTTGGTTCGCCAGTAGGTAACTCTTAAAACATCTTAAAAACTTTTTTATCAATCTTACTTTGCTATAACTTTTTAGAAGATTTGAATACATAGTTTTGTCATTCATTAATAGAAGTGTGTGTGTGTGTGTTGTGTGTAAGAAGGTAAATTACTGGCAAGTGCGTAATGTATGTTTATTTTCCTTTATGTATTAAACTTCATGGTATGACTTAGAGGTATACTCACAAACTTTGGATTTTTTTATAATGTTAGCTGAATTTATATACTTGAATAATAACAAAAATGTACGCAAGCGTAGGTTATGTAATATGTATATGGTAATTTAGTTTCTTGAAATTTAAAGAATACGATCTTCGTACTATTCAGTTTTTATAATGTAATCAATACCTAACTAGAGCGTCGGAATATTTATGGGCACTTAGATATACTAACTGCTTACCAACTCCAATTATTTTCCATTATTGATTAGATTTGGTAGGTAACTAAGTAATTAAAAACAGTAAGATTTTGTAATTGTTAGTTATAAATATTTATTTTGTGATAACTGATTAGATTATAAGAGTAAACTCAGACATTTATATTTAAATAACGTTATTCAGCCATTAATACTTTTCCCTACTAATATAACAAACTCAAAAATTTAATATAACAAACGTCTGGATTTTTGGCAGGCTATAATTTTATTTGTTACTCCTTTAAGAATCTTTCACGGGGAATAACACAGGATTTAACACGGAACGGGATCTTTGAAATCATGGTGCACTTTTGTACAACGAAATTTTTGAAATTTTGTTTTTTAATTTTTTTTCCATTTAGTTTAGTGTTATTTTCAGATTACGTATTAAGCTGAAAAAATAGTGAATGTACTCACCAGAATTAGAATGATGATGAGTGTGTAAACTTAGCATCTAATATGTAAATGATTTGGTTTCTTTATTAATAGAAAAAAAATATAATTCCTTAAGAGATACCTATACAAATGTAATCCAAAAACATTTAACATTATTAAAAAGTCAACGTCAGGTAAAAGGTGCAATAAACCAAAACAACTGGTCATGAAGGTTTTAAGAATTTCATAACCGCTTGCGTATCGAGTGGATTTTCAACGTATAATAAACCGCGTTATTTTGCGTAACATTGCGTTATCAAGAAAGTATAAGCTTTGTTAGTTTACGAAATACCTAGCATCCACAGCAACCCAGGTTATTGGATTCGAAACGTCGTAGGTATTTCAGTTCAAAACCACTGTTTGTACTCAATAAGGACCATGAATGATGTTAAGTTTTTTCGGACGTCATTAAATTACATCTCCGGAATATCTTGAATTTTTTCCTTTTCTCCTCAGTGTATTGGTAAGTCGCTAAAACTCCGTTTTGTACATAGTATTTGGTAGAATGTGACTCGTCCCGAAATCGATTTTTTTTCTTTCTCGGAGATTTATCTTATTCGGAGAGAATGATATCTCCGTCGTAATTCAAAATGGACATTTCGTAAAAGTCTCAGCTGAGAAAAAAACAAGTTGCCAAAACCCGGTGTAACCGCGGGGGAGTCCTGGTGACCTGTATCACAGGTTTTTTCTAAACACACATCAGGCACCAGTCTCTCACAGTGAGAATAAAGCGATTCTACTGTAATATTTTCGTAACATTGTGCAGTGTACACTGCAAAACTACGAATAGACCACTAATCAGTATGAATAAACAAATCGATTTGTGAAAGCGGACATGTGATGTCAGGCCCTTTCAGTACGCCGTAAATGGGCCATTATTAATGGTTTTTTACCGAACGGTTTATGGCATCTACTGTTAGTAGTAAGTCATCTATCTAGTATATAATCAATGATATCTTTATTTTTAAAATAATGGGCTGTATATGTAACTGATAACGATTCTCGTGATATTTGTTTATTTTCGGAAAGGCGTTTGCTTTAATTTATCACCGCCGAACATAAGTCTCATTTTACAACCATTGCGTCATTACATGGAGAACTATTAATGTATGCTTTATTTAACACAAATATATATATTTTTAAATCAAAATTAAAAATTAAAATCGAATAAATATCCATTGACATTCACACAAACTAAACTTTTCGCCTGTAATATAGTACTAAACAATGGATACTCATACAAAAATGTTTTTGACCCGCCTACACTAATACATACAGACTTGTTCATGCGCGCAAATGTTTGTGCTGCCCGGGGATCGAAGCCGGAACTCATGGTGTAACAGCCGACATGTCAACCAATTACACCACATGGGTCGTCAAGTCGTATAAGTATCTTACTAGCCTATAAAAGTTATTCCAAACTCTATAACATCTACTGTATCTATAACATCTACTGTACCTATACAGCACAGCGTGTTTGGCGCATGGACTGACAGGATTTTTTGGGGGGTTCGGCGGTCTTATGCTACTTTTCCCCGGTAGACGCAATGTATTAAGTTTGTTTTATTTTTAAAGATTTCAGAGTTTGAAAGGCCTTAATTTTCTTTTCCCGATATGATCATATTAATAAACATTGATTTGGAAAAGGAATACATTACAGAATACAATGAAAACATTTTGCGGTGTCTTGCAATAAACAAACTAATAAATATTAGAACGATTTATACCAGTAGACATGAATTGGGTTAAAGAAAATAATAAAAAGTCATATCTCAACAACCGTAAATTAAAGACATTCGTCTACCGGGGAATTAGATTAAGACCCCCCAACCCCAAAAAATCCTGTCAGTCCATACGCCATACACACCAATAGGTATTCTCAAATCGAAGCCTAATATAAGAATTTAACAAAACTTTTTTTAAAATCAAAATACCAAAACTCAGGCACATAATGTACCATGATCAAATACATCCTACAATTAAAAATAAATTGTCTCAATTTTTGTAACCATAAACACTTAGTCCCTAGATAATTAGATAACATTACAAATGATTAGTTAAGTCGTAGTTAGTAGTCGTTTTTGTTTCTTCAAATGACCTATGAAACAGACCGAAACTAAGCCCTTGACATAGATTTTTGTCATTTACTTTTAAGAATATAATAAGACGGTTAATTCAATGTTTGTTTTCTACAATTTAAAAGAAACCTACGGTTTAATTTATTTTAGAGCAAAATCTTGCTTGCTCTTAAACTATTTTAAAATAGGTACCAGAGGAAAATAAATGACAGACGTAAACAAAGTAAATTTTTAATGTATCCTCTGCGGCCAAAGTTATGATAATTTATTTTAGCTTTTAAGGCCGAAAGGGACGGTTTAACAGAAGATTGATAAACAAAAGCTGTTGGGTTGAGTTTTTGCACGACTCCTTGACGATCGGCGTAAGTTATCTCTATTAATAGTATACACTATAGGATTGTAAGAAGTTTTACATGATAGTCCTATTCATCATGTAACAAGACTCTGAAACAACTCTTTTTCGTGGAAATATCGAAGGAGCGTAGCAAACCTTTAAATTTTTCTATAAATTATGAAGTTATAGAATTCTATTCCGGCTTAGATGTTTCCGAATTTTTACTAGGTGTAGACTGGGTACTAAGTCATCTAGGTAGTACCACCGCCAGTGCCAGATATCAGCCTGTGAAATAGAGTTTTTTCACTTCTGTTTTTGGGATGAGGCAAACTACTACTAGTTTAATTATCGGGTATAAGAGACCTAACATCTGTCGTCTCAGGTGACGGGCGCAGAGCAGCGTTGACAGAAAAAATGATTAACTACTGTTATTAATTCGTTCAACACTGCTTCTGTTATGGTCAGGCGTATCACTCACCGTCAGGTGGACCGTCTCGTTCACTTACTATAAAAAAGTACAATATGTTTGTTTTCAAGTCGACAGTAATTAGGTTTCTAGGTTAGCGTGTTTCGTTGTCAATGTTTTTACACCACACAAAGTGAAATTAAACGCATACCCAAATTGGTAAACAATACTAGAAAATGTATTGTGCTTCTAAATTGGGCATAGGTAATTTGCTTAATTGTTTACTTCAAAACAAAATACAAAAATGAAGGTGATAGTCACGAGGCGTGAATTCTAGCATAGCACATTGCACCACGTTAAGCTCGAGTAAATATACGTGTCAGTCAAAGAAAAATAACATAAAAGGTGTTGCATATCCTATAGATTATCTTATCTAATTGTCTATGTTCCAATCTTACTTCAAGCCGACTTTTTACACAAACCTTGCGGCGTGTATCTGGGTTGGCCGGCCCAAATAAATAAATTGGCAATCGATAAATACGTCAATTTAGTAATATGACCTCAAGCTATTATTTATTATAGCAATTTTCACAAACTTCTCATCGTCGGTTGGATTTGTATTTTGACTTTGGATCTATAACAAACGAAGCAGGTAAGTACATTTTATATGAAAAAAGTTAAGTAGCAATCGATCGGACATACCAAGTGGTAATAAAACCTAGGGCTTAGAGTAGATATATTACTTTTATCAAGGATATTCACGAACTAATGGTCTATAAAGTAGAAAGTATTGTAATATTTCCTCGTTCATACATAATCTTAGACATTTTAAAACCCATATTAGCTTCCTTGCCGTTATAGTAGGTTTTAAATGCGAATAACATCCTATCGTGTAATTATTACGAGTATAATGCCGAGGTAGGTTAAAAACCTGCTAATTTTTTAAATTTATTGTTGTACAAAGGTTGGATACAAAAATGCAGGAATGAACTTTGTTTTCTTAATCCTATGACCTTGTCTATGGACTACCTTGTTGGAATATAACTTGCAGTTTGTGTTAATGAAGGCATTAAAGGGAAAAAAACAATATTCATGCGTTTGGTCCAAAGTCACGTACCTATCTTGCAATTTTTGAGGTCGTCCACTATGTTCCACTATTTCCTGTGGACACTATTTAGTTAATAATGGTTACATTAAATGAACAGTTTGCAACAAAGCATGCGGAAGGAGCCTTAAATTATAATGTTACGAACATTCACTTCATTGCTTGGCACTATTTCCATGTAATAATGAATATAAAACCTGGAATTACCGTTGTCCATATAATTAATTATTCAAACGATGTGCTATTTGTAATCAAATAAGTATTTACGAATAGCGATTTCTGAGTACTTATTTTTATTATTTCTATCTATTTTAAATTCAGCTAGACTTCAAAATCAGACTTATGAATAAGACATCACCAAACACTTAATGTAGTGCTTTCTATTTTGCACAATCAATCAATATTATGTTAAGTTTCCCTTGAAACTTTTGGGTAAGGCGTCTTCCTCTTTTTTAAAACTATCGCAGTCCACTGCTGGACATAGGTCAAACCCATTCTACGCTAGATATCCCAGTCCTCCGCTTCCTCCATCAGTGGCATTTTGCTAGTCGTCGGCACAAACTGTATTGACGGCGTGCTACAAGTAAGGCTTAGTCGAGCAGTAAACCGTTCAATTACAACTCACAGAATTATAATCTAAACATTATAATAGCTAAACAAAAGCAGTCAAGGTTAAAATAAAACAAAAGTGGAAGCCCCGAGAACCGCACAGAAGCGACTGGCCTACATCATATACTGAGACGTGAGCTCATGAGATAAATCAACGTCATGTCATGTCGCATTCATATCGTATACTATTCGCAGCAGAACACTAGAGCTTCAATTACAATAATTTTCTTGACATAACGACACCATTACGTCACTTTACAATCCAACTATACATTTGGTATAGCGGTACAACTTTAATATTATTAAACTGTAATTACATATTAAATTTTTTTATCGAACAGACTGATGGTAAGTGACACCGCCGCCCATGAACATTTGCAAGACATCAGGTCCCAGAAATGCGTTACCGGCCCTTAAAAAATGTGTACTCTCTTTTTTTGAAGGACGCCAGGTCGTATCGCTCCGGAAATGTTTCCAGAGGAAGTTCATTCCACAGTTTTGTTGTAGGTGGCAGAAAATGACGACAGAATCGAACTGTGGAAGACCTCCTATCATCCAGGTGGTGAGGATGAAATTTGGAGTTCCTCCGAGATGTAAGGTGGTGGAACTCAGCCGCAGAAATAAGCCCGAACAGCTCATCTGAGCACTTCCCGTGATACAAGCGGTAGAGAATGCAAAGAGATGCCACATCTCTACGCAAACTCAAATGGTCCAGCTGGTCAGTAAGATCTGTGTCGTCGACGATTCGAGCCGCTCTCTTTTGGATGCGGTCAAGTGGAAGAAGTTGGTATTACGGCGCTCCCGCCTAGCTAAGATGGTAGCAGTATTCCATGTGGGGCCGAACTTGAGCCTTATAAAGTTGCAGGCGATGACTTGATATGAAATACCATCGCGATCTGTTGAGCACACCGAGCTTCATAGATGCCAACTTAGCTTTTTCTTCCAAATGACCGCGGAACAGGACGTCACTCGATATGTCGACGCCAAGAATGCTGACACTAGCTGCTGGAGTCAGGGGAGTACCTTGGAATAGAGGCGATATGACAAAGGGCGTTTTCTTCGTGGAAAATGCACAAATTTGTGTCTTCTTGGGGTTAAAATCTACAAGGTTATTCAACTTCAGACACAAGTCTGTTTCGGCAATCGGCGATATTTTCCCGAGGCAAGTTTTATACAGGGTGAAATCGTGAACATTGGCATGTTGTTTTAAAATTAAGAACCTACTTGTGATTTAAAGTACCAAATATGAATCAAATGTATTGAAAAAAAAAGCAAATATTTTTAAACCCCAAAAATCATGTAAAGTACTTCGCGATTGATCAATAATATGTATAACATTACAAAATTAAAAAATTGAATAAAATAAATTTTTGTTAAATATGGAACGAAGCGTAGGCCGACCCCCAATCAGATGGACTGATGACCTAGTTAAGGTGGCGGGTAGCAGATGGACGTCAACTGCAAAGGATCGGTACGCGTAGAAATTATTACGGGAGGCCTTCGTTTAGCATTAGACATTTTAGGCTATAATGATGCTGATGATTATTATTTATTATATTAGCGCATTTTAAAATTAGGGTAATTGGGAGCCTGGAGGCTGCGTTTGCTGACCCAGATTTTACAACCTGCGGCATTGTCGTGTCACCGGCAAATAATTACGATGTGCGACACGACGTGGTCGTGATTTTATATGTGCTTGTATGCTTATATAATAACTTAATTGGAAACTTAGAGTTGTTTTGTATTGGGAAGCTTATGCCCAGCTGAGAACATTGGATCACTGTTCAAGGAGATTCACCACGAGCAAGTGAGATTGTGTAAAATTATGAACACAGATATTTTTTATGCCCTTTTTTGTATATACTATATATTATATTATTTATGTACTATACATAATCATTCCCTTGACCCACTGAAAGATACCCATAGCTTTGTGGATATTAGGCCGTCACCCACCGGGGTGACACGGGTCAATGCGGATTGGTGGGTTACACCCACCTACTACTACGACTACTATCCTAAGATTGTAGCCGGGACCGATTGCTTAACGTCGCTGATGTCGCGCATGCGCGCGAGCCCCAACAACATTCTGAGCGTGCTCAGTGTCAAGCTGGACAGCCCCCTTCTGCGGCACTGGGTCCAAGCACAAGTGCGTGCGCCCGGAGCCCCACACGGTGGGAAATACTTAAATTAATATTGTTTTCATGTCTTACTAACATAGTTTTAAGTAATTTGTAATTTTTTGGGCTAAGCCTGAAATAAACATTTTTTTAAACTATTTTTTAACGTGCCTTCCGAAGCACGGAATCAGCTTTCTTTAAAGTTACATGATTCAACTTGCAATGACCAAATTAGGAACAGTCGCACAAGGTGATGTTACCCCGCGGGAATCGAACCTACGACCTGTTGGAAATTGGTCTACCTTGTGCCCCGTATATATGTAGGTATCCCGGTCCTCCGCTTTTCTTATTTTTAATTTTTTTACTGAGGTGTCTAATTAAAATGAATTGATATGTTTATAACGGCTTTCACCTTTTCACATGACTACAAATATAATCAATTATCTCCGCTGAAACATGAGACTAGTAAAACCACTATTTCTGATAATGGTTTCTATTGTTATTCTTTATTGCACGGTCATTAGCAGCAGGCGCATGGTCAATGGTCAATTATGTACATTAACGTGAATTTGTTATCTTACGAGAAGCTTTGTTCCCTCTATGTGAAATAAGAAGATATTTCAAGCCGCTCTAATCAATATACCGTAGCGCGTTAATTCTAAATATATAAATAATAGATAATTAAGACTAGTTACTTGAGTAGGCAATCCCCACATAACTATGCTATGCGGGATACGTGTGATAGAACAAGCATTGAGAACGCAGCCTTACAGTGATGAATTGAGTATATGGTATTTTTAAGACCGTAGTCAGAGAACTGATTACCTGGCTGGATCACTGGTCGTTGGAGTAGACGAGTTCTGGAGTGGCGATCGCGTCTTTGCAACCGTAGCGTAGGACTTTCTATCTATCTATTCAACCTATCGGGGTCCTGCAGGACATAGGTCTCCCCCATTTTGTGCTAGATATCCCGGTCCGCCGCTTTTCTCATCCAGCCTCCACCAGCGACCTTTCGCAAGTCGTCGGTCCATCGGGCCGAAGGGCGTCCTATGCTACGCTTGCCGAGACGCGGTCTCCACTCCAGAACTCAGTCTGCTTTAACTAGCGTAGGACTTTTTCCGTCCCAAATTATTGCAGGAGGATGGAAGATGAAGGAAAGCCGAGGTCTGCGCTGTTGTTACGTAATGTTCGATTATTGCAATTCATCATCATCATCATCAGCTCATTAAGCGTCCCCACCGAGGGGCACGAGCCTACCAGTATAGGGTGATAAGGCCTTAGTCGTCCACGCGGGCCCAGTGCGGATTGGACGACTTCACACATAACCTTTGAATCTCTTCGCAGGCGTGCATGAAGGTTTTCTTACGATGTTTTCCTTCACCGTAAGAGCGTCGGATAACGTACATATAATTTTGAAAATTCGAAAACACATTGGTACGTGTCGGGATTTGAACCTCGGCCCTCCCGGTAGGAGGGCGACAGTCTACACCATTGAGCCACCGACGCTCAATGGTAATAATGACTTATTGCAGTTATCAGGTGGTAATAGCTTTACATGATTCAAGCGACAATCGCTGCGGGCTCTCAGACAAAAATATATAGTGTGTGCGAATATATATGTAACATATTTGAGTTCGTGATTTACTTTCTTTGTGAATAGGAAGTCTATATTCCGTCACGGTTCTCGAATAGTACGTAATATTGCGTACATTATATTATATTGTTATGTTGGTTATGGCTCGGTACCATTTGACATTACAATTAACATGGATTGTATTCTGATGCATGTTGTACTCCACAAGAGCCGATTGCGTGCATAGAGATTATGAATAGGGTATGCAAAGTGAGTGACAGTAATCACAAACACAATAAATATTTTTTGTCAAATTGAGTGCTGTTGATGACAGAAGATCGCGTATGGTTTCAAATCTGTAGAGGAAAATGGGCGAATAAGTGGGAATAATTTAATATGTTGGCATTTTCCGGGTTGACTCTTGGCATCTACGCAAATAGCACCAGCTCGAATAGCACCTAGTCCACGATCAGCACTTATCGATATTTTAGAAAAGTGCTGTCCGTGGAATCAAATTTTATATTTTGTATACGAACAGCACCTACAACACAGCAGGCAGCTAAAATGCTATTTGTGTGGGTTGTCTTAGTGGACTAAGTACGTCTGATGCAGCCGTCTTTCACTAACCAATGACATTGATCACGGTGCGTTTGCATTTGTTCGTATAAATCATTCGGAAAAGAATTAAAATAAGAGGAAGAGAAGAACTTAAGAAGTTATTTTATTAGTTTTGTTTTTGCTTAAATTTGTGTTTATACAAATGTTAATGTGTCATAAAATAATGGTGAATGTACACGTTGGCATGTAGGCAATAGAAAGACACAATTGCAAATTGCATTGTTACTTCAAGTTTCCAAATGACCATGTCAGTTTTCAGTAAAGTACACTTTTCAGAGAGTACCCGTAACAACAGAGAGACAGACAAAATTTTTTAAAATTCTTATTTGGCATGTGTACCGTATATGTATTCATATGCATGAAGAAAGAAATTGTTATTTCAATATTACTAACAGATACTACAATTTGATTTATATGTGATACCTACAACACATTGCATGCTCCATCAACATTGATTTAAATTCACGGCAACAAGGTTAATCGACAAAACTATTTATTTACTGCGAGTGGTTTTGTCGATTTTGTAAGACAAAGCCGCCACCTTGTGATTAGGCGTTGTTAGTGCCTACGTTTCGCAAGGCAAAAAACCTGTCGACAGCCGCAGGTAATGTCTGTCATCCGACTAGTACTATGAGGCAATCTCAGTACATTATATGATGTAATTACTTACAGTCAAAATGTCTTGAGAAAAGCCTCTTCCAGTTACTTACGTCGTTTGGAGCATTTGATGCGTCGCCAAAGCCTCCTTCGCAATTCAGACCAAAAAAACTCGGTCTCTCAAGAATACCACTTATTTTTAAGCTTTCAGTAAAAAAAATATTGTTATAAAAATAACTGAGTTACTTAACAAAGTTCCTAATACAGTAGCTCGATTCTTTGCGAATCTATGGTCTTGACAGATTAATCAATGTATAATTATGTACAGACAGTTTTCATATAAGCGAGGGGCTTCTTGCTTTTATGAAAACTAAATGATACTTAACTATGAATCTTCATACTTATATGCTTATTAAAGTAAATGCCCACTATAACTGCAGCGTTTGCTGAGGCTTGTACCTGATTGGCCACTGGGATCTGTTTTATGTTTATTTTGTATGTTTTTCTTATTTATATTTTATTACTTGTGTTCCTTGTGGCCAATAAATGTTTTTTCTTTCTTTCTTTCTTTCTAATCTTTGCAATGTCATTCCAGGAGTTGGAGTTGTTTCCAACTTGTTCGATAACTAACTGCGGTAACAAGTTGGAGACATTCACTACAGAATATTATGTTTATTCAAACAACCTAATCGACACTGCCCCATACTTGTTCAATATCCTTCCAATGGATTCCAATTTCAGATTGAGGATTAATTTTGATGAATTGTTCGAACTTGTTCCAAAGGCGTACATTCCGGAATTCCAAATTTCATCTACTTACAGCATATCAAAGATTGGATCGGTTCCACGTTAGTATGTGCCATTTAGATTGATTGAATATAGATTGGTAAATAAATAATTATTTCAATTCTAACCGTATTTTTTCCGCCCGCCCTCTATGACTCATAGTATATAACACTTGTTTATTTGTGTGACAATTATTAAGGTATAAATGGTCAGCGACTAAATAAATAAAAAATCTCTATTCAACACCGACGAACGGACGTCCTTTGAAGTAATTTACAAATCTTCACCGCATCGTAACACAAAAAGGCTCTAGTTACGAAAGCGTCAATACGTGAGGGCGTATTAAAGAACTCTGCCTAAGCCTCTCTAGTTCACCTTTTATTAATGTTTTAACAAAGACTTCTATATAAACATTTATTAAGAAGTTGGCCTTTTATAGGTAGGTATGCTATCTCTAACCCGCCTACCAAACATAGAGATCTCTCTCTCTTCAACCTATCGCAGTCCACTGCTGGACATAGGTCTGCTCGTTCATTTTTTAAATACATTTGTGTGAACCAATGATGTAATGACGGTGGCTCAGTGGTGTAGATTGTTTCAATCGGGAGGGCGCAGGTTCAAATCCCGACACGTACCAATGTGATTTCGAATTTTCGAAATTATATGTACGTTACCCGTCGCTCTTACGGTGAAGGAAAACATCGTGAGGAAACCTGCGCACACCTGCGAAGAGATTCAAAGGTTGTGCGTGAAGTCGTCCAACCCGCACTGGGCCCGCGTGGACGACTAAGGCCTAAACATCCTTACTGGTAGGCTCGTGTCCCTCGGTGGGGACGTTTTATAAGCTGATGATATTATATATGAATGATGTAATAAATTTCTTTCATATATAATATCATTGGTGTGATCGTTGAAGTTTTACATATTCTTATGTGTTTACATGCTGAAAACAGTAATTTGTATAATTTATTTTTGTTTAACAGTAAAAAGTAAAATTTATTAAAAATCAGTACAAAACTGTTCAAAACAATATGGTTGACAACCTATCCGTGTATTAAGGTACTGAAGGTAATGAATTAATAAATTAATATGATTACCATCGGTAGGTGACCCTGAGTCCAGTAGTAGACCGTCAGGGGCTCTAACAGTAGATGTACGTTTTTTGGCAAGTCTAATTAGTACACTTCTTTGGAGGAAATTAAATTAAAAAATCTTTCGCAAAACTTGAAATGACCTGGAGACCACTTTCATTGGCCAGTGAGTTTGTAACAGCTATTGCGACGCCAATGAAAGTACCTTGAGTTAAATCCCGGACTTACTCTTATAATAACAAATTATACTTTCTATAACACTTCAACCTTTACCCAAATTTGCGTAGGTACATTATATTGTTTATGTTTATACTGCATGACTATAAAATAAGCGTTATCATCCTCTTATCAGACGACCACTAAACACATACTTTATTTCCTCTTGTACATATATATAACTTTGGGAACATTAAGTGTGCAGGTACATATTTTTATAAAAAATTGTGCCATTTTCTGACCTATGGCAGGGTGTAAAAAAATTCAAAAGGTAACAAATATTCAATATAGCATCACAACATGACTTTATTCCTTAAAAAGTGCTAACTAGGTGGTATACTCGGTACTGGGTCGTCTAGGTAAATGACACCGCAGTGCCAGATATCGTCCCTTGAAACAGAGGTGTTTTGCACTTCTGAGTTTCGAGATGAGGTCACTGTACCTAGTACAGGGAATTCACGGTGTTGTCGTACTTATCTCTGTTAACAGGTACAAACTGTTATACTTATTCTATTATAATAAAAAAAACATACACTTTGATAGGTTATACCCCGTAAAAAACACTTGCATTTTTATTTTGTATGGGAGAGTCATGCTTCTGGCCGAATGGACCGGAATGATACACACAACTTTATAGAAAAACCAGCGTGAAAGAACGCATGCAGTCTGTTTTATGGTAAATTTGAAATGGTAGACACCATCAGACAATTAAATCTACTATACATACAACTACATTTAAAATTATAAACATAAAATTTGTACCGGAATTGTAGTAGTTGTACGGTCTCCTAGTACAGACGTTATTTGCTTAAAAGGAGGCTCCAATCACTGAACATTTTAATGTATGATACATTTTATGAAATAAAATATTTATTATTAATATTATTGATACCGAATTTACAGAAGGATTGAAAAAAGCATGACCGGGCCTATCCAGTATAATACGTTGCGAGCAGTGCCCTTGCGTTGATCTTGAGCCGACCCACGCACGCGTCCGTCATGCGTCGTAATCTCTCCTCGCACTGCATCACGACTTACTGTTCCGATCGCACTTGATATAACGGCCTATTCGTATAACGATTCCATTTTTAAATCAAATCGCCTTCGTCAATGATATAAATCACAAATACTATTTTTCTTGTGACATACGGATGGACGGACAGACAGACATGACGAATCTATAAGGGTTCCATTTTTTGCCATTTGGCTACGGATCCCTGAAAACAATATTATGTTTTAGCCAATACACATTAGGTATATTTAATAAACAGACATTTTTTTTACCTAAAATATAATATAAACAAATTACGTTCAAGACCACACAGTAGAATTTAAATAATGTGTGCGTTTAATAAAACTACGTTCATTACATTAATCTCGTTGTTATTTCTTAATATTTTGTCTCTGATATCATGTTCATCCAGCTTCCACGTTTAAGGCTAGTGCTTCAATCTGGACACTATTTTTTTATTACTACATAAGCGTATCACAATTGCACCATTTAACCCGTTGACCGTCAGGACTCCACAAACATCGGAAATCCTATTGTTTGTAACGCTTTAAGGCGTCTGTGGCGGTCAAAGGGTTAACTTGATATTTACGATTTGATGATGCAACATCATGATCTCTGTTGTCATTTATTATCAACGGTTATTTAATATTTTTTTATTTTTAAAATTAAAACCATTAAAAAAAATAAGTACACAGTACCGTAAGGTAAGTGGCAATGACACCTATAGTGGTGATGCTCTACTTTTCATTAATTCTACGATTCCGTTTTAGGATCTTTAACAGTGTTCCCTAAACGAGTTCATGGTGTGTTTGAGACATAGTTATCCCACCAAAAACTTGACATGTAACGTGTTGCCAAGACGACTACATAAGATTTGCCCTGTGAAAAAGATATTAGATCTCGTGTAAAGCCAATTTCTGAATCTACAGAGCCTAACTACCGACCCCAACAAATACTACATATCAGAAAATATATATGGTTTTGCCGTTTCGCCACCTCCGTGCAGATGATGCGAATATTTAATTTTGATCTGAAAAAAGCAAAGTAACAGTTTCCTTGCTGAAAAATATAACATGCAATTAGAGCACCATAAAATAAATTTTGAAGATTAAGAAAACACATGAAAAGGTATTGCAAAGCTAGCCACCGATACAATAATTAATTATAAGCAAAATTTACCTCTTAATAGGAAAGAGAGCGTCGGTGGCTCAATGGTCCGAACTGTTGCCCTCCTACCGGGAGGGCTGAGGTTTAAATCCCGCCCGTGCCAATGTGTTTTCGAAATTATACGTACGTTATCCGACGCTCTTACGGTGAAGGGAAAACATCTTGAGGAAACCTGCGCACTCAAAGGTTGTGCGTCAAGTCGACCAATCCGCACTGGGCCGCGTGGACGACTGAGGCCTAATCACCCTTACCGGTAGGCTCGTGCCTCTCGGTGGGGACGTTCAATGAGCTGATGATGATGAGGAGAGACAGGTGTTTGCCCAGCAACCGGCTGTGATAGATTCAAGAGAGAAATTTATTTTCTTAAATTATATTTTTTTATTAATTTTTGTTTAAATACAATTCTGTACAAAATAATATAAACTTTGTAATAATACTAACACAAATGTACAAACAAATTGGCTACAGTTATTCGTGTCGCAAGTTTCTATAAAATCTACAATGTTTGTGCATGTTCATGCAGAAGGTCAGTGCCTGAGGACTTGTTCTTAAGATTTTGCACGGTAATTGTATATCGAGAACGTATGATTTGGTCCTACCTATAGACCGAGATAAAAAAATTCATAATAAATACAGCTGCTTTATCTCAATAATTTATTGACTGTTAATTGATAGTGGCGTGACATCTTCAGATATTAACGTGATCATCAGCATCCAACCTTTAGTAGTCATCTAGAGTTCAGAAGAGCTCTATGGCACTGAATTCAAACCGAATCAAAATTATAAAATGAATTAAATTTACAATATTGTTTCCCATATAATTTATTTTAATAATTTCTCGCTTTCAAATAAAAACTTTTTTGAAGTTGTTTTAGCGTTCTGTGATATATTTTGATCTCTTTTTTACTACTTTCGACAAAATGGAATTTCTTTCGCGCAAAGTTAAATCAAACGGCCATACTGACAGCCGTCACATGAATGGCGCAGGTGCAGTTTGCAAAAATAACAGGTGAGTTTTCTTTTACTTTATTGGTACAATCCAAAAACAATAGTGCGGTTTGCAAATACACAGCAAATAGCAAATACGCATAGAATGTAAAATATTATTTAACCTTATCAATGTCAAAATGATCATTTAATTGTTCCTTGCCTTGCACGTGAAAAGATAACCAAAGGTTATTTAATTTTAGCAATATTCATATCAAATAAAAAGAGTAAATGATTTGTAATATTGTTTGTCCCAGAATTTTTATCCTAATTAAAGAAAGTAAGAAATAATTTATTGGTTCACAAAAAAATACATATAAAACAAAAACAGTCAAAATACAAAAAACATTTCAACATAAATAGGTTATATTGAAGGTATTTCAAATGTGTAAACCAAATCGGTTGCCACTCAGCTTTTCTGTCTCAGATACGGGTAGCTGTGACGTTGATTTTACTTGGAACCGTTATTGTAAGTGAGAAGAGGACACCAAGCATACATATAAGTTGATGATAGTAAGGTAGATGAGTTAGTGAGTGAGGGTTTGTGTGTATGTGATGGTTTCTTAGATTTATTTTCGTAGATGGTTTTTTTACAATATGAAAATATAAAATAAAAAAAAAATAGAGGTTTGTTAGTACTATGATATTTGTACATCTAACAAGAATTTTTTGAGTTTGAATTTAAATGAAGCTACAAATTTGAGAGTTCTTATAGGAAGTGGTAGATTGTTCCGTTCCATTTAATTCAAACTATTACAACAAATATTAGTTTTATAGCAGAACGAGTGATATTTAAAAGCTAATATAACTTCTTTTTAGTGATCTTACAGGCTGCTAAGCAGTCAGTGTTTCTCACCGGAAGAACTTTGGGGTGAATCCATGATATATTTATAATACACAATGTAGAGTTGGTATAAATGAAGTAGTGGGTTTTTATTAACAAAATTATAAAAAATGTAATATTTAATATGTAGGCATACTTTTAGATTTGACAAGTAGGTAAATGTAGAGGCGTTGCAGACATATAGATAACAGTACAGAGATACAGTTCACGTATTAGCAATCTACCAAGAGTAGGTTTAAATAAAAAATACAAGATTTTTTGGAATTCGTATCGTGTACACATAATTATATGTTTTGTAATTATTAAATTTTTATTGTATACAAATTACTAGCTACTAACATAATCATTACCGGTTATTTGTGAATATCCACATTATTATTTTATGGAAGAATACTTTACCTATTTTGCCGGTCAAACATAAAAACACAACTTACACCGGGACTGCTAAAGTCACCATCACCAACCGCATTTGCATCCTGCCCAACAACCAACGAGACACGGGTTATCCGCTAACTTGCGAGATGGGAGTACACCATAGATATATATACTAAAGACCTTTAGTCTATATATCTATGGAGCACACCATGCATCGGGAAAAACTTAGTCCAGCAGACTTCACGGCTTTAATGATGACAATGTAAAATACGTTTCAAAATTGCCTCCCTAATATTGCATAGATTACTAGCTTTTGCACGCGGCTTCGCTCGCATTAAATTCGGATAACACGGTACTTTCATTTATCACTATACATAGGATTTCCCCTCCCTCCAACTTTAAAGGTTTCGGGTCAATTTCAGATTTTTTTAGCATAAAATATGTTATAGTGAGCTAACCTTAAAAGATAGAGATATGCTGTCCGGACTTTTTTGTAGACCTTTAAAAGAAGAACAATACTCTCATACATGACTTTGTGTAACTATAACCGTTTACGCAGCGTACGCAGCGGAAGCTCCAAGTATGAAAAAATACCCCGATTTTGAAACAATTTCATTGCTGCTCCGCTTCTATTACTCGTAGCGTGATGATATATAGCCTATAGCCTTCCTCGATAAATAAGCTGTCTAACACTGAAAGAATTTTTCAAATCGAACCAGTAGTTCCTGAGATTAGCGCGTTCAAACAAACAAACAAACTCTTCAGCTTTATATATTAGTATAGATTTGTATGAGAAATAGGCGGTCTAGTTTGGCACATATTATTCAAGTTACAGAATCCTACTTAGAGGACTTGCCTAGCATCCTTTATATTTATATCACGGTCTATTTTCAGGCAGACTGGTTTATATGAGCTGTCCATGCCGAGATCGTGGTATGGCTTGTCCTGCCGTGTTACTTAGGTACCTTAAACGCGACTCTACATTAATATAGAAGCTAGTATTTTCCAAATTTTTTTAGTAATTGTTTGTGTGTTGATCATAGTTTCGTAGAAATTTTATTTATATTGGTACTACTGTGTAGGTTTTTTGCATACTACTCACTATTAATTAGTCTATAATTAATAAGCCCTGAGTATAAGGAGTGGTAAGGTTAGAAAATATGTCTAGATAATATTTATTAACAATACTTAGTTATACTTTGAAATTATGCAAGTGATATGTAGAGTCATTTAAGGTGCAGCGAAAAGTACCGTTGTAACAATGATATATATTTGCAAATTTTACTAGTATTTGTATGACCTTATTTTTTAAACTAAGTATTGTTCTTCTTGTTTGTATCGGGTTCCTATAAAATGGTAATGAAACTTTCGTTTGGCCACACGTTGTTTGATTGAAATCTCAAGTTTACGTCACCTACCAATATATTTATTCGAATCATATTGATTTAAAGAATGAATCATAAACTAATTTAAATCATGACAATCGTCAAATAAGATAAGAATATATGTACACACAATATCTTCTCTTCAATCTTGTATTTGAAACTTGTTTTTGCATTAAAATATAGTCGTATTGTTGTCGGCTGTTTATGAGAGTGCCTATAAAATCAACCACAAATGGAACGCTCATAACCACAAATATTCATATTCGATTCAAAAAATTCTTATCAATTTTCGACAATAACAAAGACCGCGATGCGTCCATGAACCCGCGCTTTCCCACGGGCGCGAGTGCCGCGCGCGCCATCTGTTATCGCCCGACCGAGACCGCACGCTGATTTTCTGTTGCTGAAAGTTTTCCCGCTTTCCCAGGAGCGAGACCGCAATGAGTCCGGCGCCCTCCGCGCAGCGTGACAAAAGTGGCGCTCAGATCGCCGCTGTCAAACAGTCGCTGATTGCCAGCGGAGGAAAGTGCACGTACGACGTTATGGAGCGCGATCGCATCGGACTATGGGGAAGCGGTGACGGACAGTCCACCAGCCGTCTGTCGGGGCTGGACCGGCTCAAGCACCCTGGTCTTAACAAGGTAAGCCCTCACTTTATATAACAATTGCCGAAAATTGGTTAGGTCATGGTTGCACGCATTGCCGGGCGGAAGTGTTTGCCTCTTACCAGCAAATTGTATGCACACTGACCCAGTTGAGTGACAAGCCGGCCCGTGTCCGTCTATTGTATTGTAATGTTTGTTTTGAACTTTATTCCCGGCGTCGAAGTTCACGTGTGCAAAGGCGCGTGTCAACAAACTTCGCTCACCTGATGTTTGCTGTCAAATGAACGGCTTGCATAATGAGGAAAATATACAAACATGCCAATTAACACTATTTGTAGTATTTGTTACATTATTATAATGTAGATGAAAATCGCGGTTTTATTGTACGCAAATTATTCCTATAGTTTGAAAAATTGTGCGCGAAAACCTTTTAAGGGTTTATTATTTTAAAATCGATAACTTTGTTGTCTTGAAATGAAAGTATTTACCCCCTTAATAATAAAATTGGATCTTTAGTTGAGAAAGATTTACTCCTAACTCGTGGCATCTCTCTAATTATGTCATTTATCTCTTTAATAACTATTATGAAACATATAAATTTGATATCTTGGATAGGTATTAACATATGTGGGTCTGTACATATCCTAACTACAGACTTTCCGAAATGAAGCGGTAATGACGTAACCCTATTACGTGCTCTCTTAAATATTTTCGCAACTAGTATCTTAATAATGGCTCTACATTGGATACAACTACGTATAAAGAAGTAGGGTGAAGTAAATATCTCTTACGCAATTCAATTACGAAGCGTAATAGGATGTAGGTAATAATTAAAGTATAATATTACTAGTGCATAGCCTGTTGGCTGTCAGTAATAGGACCTATAAAATACTGAAGATTTATGAAAATTCGATGATTTCATATTGTTTTTCCGATATAAGTGAAATAAAATAAATATAAAATGGAAAAGATAATAGATATTTATAATATTCGATATATATTATATACATAACTACCTATAATATGTAGAGTTTGTATAATAACAATTTCAATATTTTGGATTAAAAAGCTTACACAGATACTTTTGAATCATTATGTAATATGATTTTTGTTTTCTTAAAATCTATCCCCAGTTTTTAAAAAGTAGGAATCGTCGAGAAATCAGAAATATATAGGAAGGTATGTGTCGTAAATATGACCAAGGTCATTTGAAACTATGAAGTTGTTATTTATTTGTATGCAACCTCGAACACTATTATATATGTATGTTAAGAATTACATGTTACTAGATGGGAGAAAAACATCTGAAATGTAGACTTCACCCTTCTCAGAAATGTTCGTAAACAGTGTAGGTTTTTATAAGACGGTATCTACGTACTCAAATAACCCAATTGGACCGTACTCAAGGAGTTTTCGAGTCTAGGACTACATCTAAGTGAACGGATCAAGATATATGGCGTCAGCGAAAGGAGCAAAGGGGGGCGAATAGGCGGCAAATAGTTAAGTACCCCTCAGGCAACCCAGACAGGGGTTGGGACCCGCCAATTTATGCCTCAAACCCATTCTTCACCCTCAGCTATTTTATTCATTTTGAACTGTAATGTAAGAGAATAAAGTTTAAAATAATGTGGTCATTTTGACGAAAGCATGGTTTAAGGTTAATGTAAGGGTTGACCGCTTGTATATACATCATTTCAGTGCACAACATGAGCTTATTTTACTATATTTCAATAAAGTGATGAAAATAAAAAACAATAATAAAATCCTTAGAAGTTTACGATAGACATGTAGTGTCGAGAGGTCACGGGAAAGCAGAATACCTTTGTCACAACCTCTGCTCTTCCCGGGTGCTGTAAATCAGCTTATTATCAAATCATTCAGAAATTATCGAGTTTCGGGATATAGTACATACCGGTGTCTCTAATTCTCCTGTCAAGATTGGAAGTACGACGAGGAGGCCCTAAGCCCAGGAAATAACTAGCTGTTGAAGTTTATAGTTTTGTCGTCGTTTTCTCTATAATTAATGGCCTAAAAGGAAATTAAACCCTGGATGGATGTTGTGATAAATATTATTTGTCTTGGTGTTATGAGTCTAAAATTTTCAAGTAAAAAGTCAGGTATAAATGAGTCCGGGGTGCCTCCTGCTTCTATGAGTCTTACGAAGTACTTTTATAAGTAATCAACTTTGAAATGACGTCGTCACAAAATGTCCATATGCTGTCAAGGTCGATGGCTATCCTTATATTGAAAAAGCACTTTAGGGTAGGCCATCTATCTAAGACCACCGTATGTTAAATCAACTTGAGCATTAATTTGTCATTTAATCAGTTTTTAGATGCGTGAAAGGATTCATTGCTAGTAAGTAAAATACATTTTGGAAAACAAATTTTACGACATAACATCATAATATCACACATATGACAGCATTCTTCATGAGATGCCAATAGACAAAAGGTTATTAGTTGATACATAAGTAGGTACCTACCTATCAAAACTATTTTCCTTATGAACAACTTGAACGCTCAAATTCGTAGCCTTACTTAGAAAAATACTTATAAATTGTCCCAACATATAACCCGCATAAAATGTGATACAAAAGAAAATCATTTGTTAAAAATTGCAAAGAAAACTTATACATTGCATTTGCCACTAAATCTTCCTTTATAAAGCTGCATTTCTGCTCTTGAGAGCTTTTATAACCGGAGCACGTAAAGCTCTGCTTTCTTAGATCGTCCTTTGTACCGTTATTTTATTTTACAAACAACAATGAGTGCTATAGAAACAAGTTCTTTAGTACCAACAAAAAGAGAAGGAAGATTACATTTTTATCATCTTTACTATCTTTATTATGTTAAAATTATATTATCAAATGAAAATGAGCGTCGGTGGCTCAATGGTGTGGACTGTCGCCTTCCTACCGAGAGGGCTAAGGTTCAAATCCCGACAAAATTTTGACCTTGACGTGTCATAAAATGTGTTTTCGAATATTCGAAAATATATGTACGTTATCCGACACTCTTACGGTGAAGGAAAACATCGTGAGGAAACCTTCATGCACGCCTGCAAAGAGATTCAAAGGTTGTGTGTGAAGTCGTCCAATCTGCACTGGGCCCGCGTGGACGACTAAGGCCTAATCACTCTAAACGGGTAGGCTCGTGCCCCTCGGTGGGGACGTTTAATCATATAGTATTTGATTTGAGCTCCCATTTTGCGGCTCCGTAGTCAAACAATCTTGATTTAATGGAACGTACCCACAACTTTATGTTAGCTATCAATATTATTACCTTAATTGTATTAGTTTATCATTTAATATCGATAGCCAAAATTAAAATGGCATTTAATTACATACCTAACTACATCAATGTAAATTCACAGCACAATATTATTTTAAAAACTTAATGTAATGAATAATCTTATTAGTATAATCGATCGCTGTGCTATAAATGATAGTATACTTTGAAAATTGCTGTCTCACGTCTACAACTATGTCGGTTAAAGCTGTACGTCCTTATTGAATGTAGACGGTGAATCTATCGATTTTGTACGTCCGTGCTCACTAGGCTACAACTCACGGCGCTTGCTTTTCATATCGCCAATTAGTTTAAATCGATACCGATACCTTTTCACTTTGATGGTTACCTTATTCAAGGTCGATAAATATTTCTTATATTGAAACCAAGAAAAGTGCGATCACAACAATAAGGCGACTGTTGGATGAGAAAAGCGATCGACCGAGACACGAGTAGGTACCTGACGCAAAATTGGAGAGACTTATGCCCAAAAATAGATTGCGTCAGAAGTGAAGATAAGCTAAAGTCAATAGAGTGAGTTTACTGAACATATTGTACAAGTTGTGACAAGGAGGTAGGCAGTGTATATATGCTTGAAACCTTTATGCCAATATTCATTTCTTTTGGTACGATAACGGTTAATATAGATGAAAAGGATTATATAAATATATCTGCTATAAGAGAAATTAGTAGAATAGTGTTTGTAATAGAAATTTACAATTAATTTTAATTTTCGATTTACAACTAAGCACAACCTATTAGATTCTATTAGAGAAATTAATTGACATTCCATTATTTCCATATCGAATGAAAGGCATACCAAACTTATGAGTGCAGGGTGCTATGGCGGCGGTCGTTTCGTATGCTATAGCGTCATTATAATTCATAATATTCTTGGTTTTACCACAAATGTTTAAACGCGTTTTGTCTATTAATAAAATTATATCGAATGCTTTGATGACGCAATATGTTCAGATTGATGAAAAGCGGGTAAAGTTGGTAGTTTTATAAAGTTATAAATAATACTTTTTAAATGCATTATCACATTCCTTGTGTTAAAAACATAGGTATCCACAATAATCAATGATAAAAAAGGTAGAGAATAATTGCCTAAACTTTGAAGAACAAAGTCAAGATCGAAGACTTAATTTTATGTTTTTATGCTAACCCTAGACCTTAAGCTACCCAATTTCATCCCTAAACCTTCAGCTATCTTAGCTAGATTGAGTAATGACCACATAAGTGCAATATTCTATAATGCTGCCCAATATACAACACAATAATAATTTTAAATATAGGGGAGGTCTCACGAACAAAAAAATGAATAAGTATTTCTAAGGAAGTCTCCTACTCCAGTCCCTGTACTTCGAAGTTTAGGCTTATAAACACAATTCCTACTCCTAATAATATAACGTTAAAATCACATCATTAGTCTAAAATAATTCGCGTTCTTTTAAATTAAGCTATAGTTAATTAGTCTAACATAACTAAATTTGAAAGGCGTTTCATTACAACTTGGTTTAAATTATATCTTACTAAATACTAGGTAATTAATTTTAATGAATAAAAACGCTATTATATTTATAAGATTATCATTTACATTTATCTTATGTCGTGCTTGTTTATTCATTACTTAAAACTTGTGGAAAAACCAATTAGAACCAACTGTAAAACCAATTTAGGAAGGGTTCTAGGGACGGGTAGACCGCATCCATTTTCTCGCGGTAAAGGGTTAGTTTAGATGGTTAATGCTTTATGTAAAATAGGCAGTGGATACCTGTGACTCTTTGATTTGCATTAGTACGAACAGATGCTTTCATTAAATCAATTAGACGTGTATTCATTTTGTCTTTACAAATGAATACAAGTGGAATAAATTCAATTAGAAAAAGAAAAGTATTAGAAAGAAAAACAAGTACATATTAAAATTCATCTACGTAATAAATCGTACTAAGTGATTTGATTCGAAAAAGCGAAATTCATTACCGGCTTTAGTGTTTGCTTCGAGAATACAAATTTTGGGTATCTTGAAGTTGAGAGTAAATAAATAGGCATTTTCTAGCTCCTAGACGTTGCCGCTGATTAACAATAAGCCTTAATCAAACGCTTAACTTAAGGTTTAAGGATGGACTCATTTATTTATTTTATTTGTGAAAGTGTTGCAAAACTAGGTTTATCCTGAGGGGTAAATATAGTGTTTTAGTTTAATACTAATGTTGAATGATTTTATCACTTACAATTTTACATATCGTTTTTCCATGTGGCAAATAATTGCAATCAATCTTTAAGTCCTAGGTCAACAAATGTAGGTCTCATGCGAAAGCCTATTGCTATTCCGACGCAATTAGTACTAAGCAGCTGGGTATGAGCCTAATGACATCGTTAAACTGGATCGTAAGCCCCACTTGTACATACACGTGCGCCTACTAACGCAATAAGGTTTTATAATGGGCTTGACGACAATTTATATTTATAGCAAAGGACGGTTTTATGACAACTTTGGAAGTTACGATTGTGATTAATGGCTTAAAAGTCGTAAAGATGATTACTTTATTAGGGTGTCTTAAAAAAAAAACATTTTGCACGACCTAAGAACAATGAACATTTAAAATAAAAAGTTGAGCGTGAAGTCGTCCAACCCGCACTAGGCCCGCGTGGACGACTAAGGCCTAATCACCCTATACGGGTAGGCTAGTCTCGCTCGGTGGGGACGTTTAATGAGCTGACGATGATGGACTTCTTATTTAATATTTCTTTTCATTGTTACGGTTTTACAATACATTTACTCTGGAGACCGAACTTAAGCATGTGACGACAGCCGGTTACATTTTATTAGATACGGTGGCTTTAACAACTTTGTCACAGCAATGAAAACATTTTAAGTGCTACATCGTATTATTAGCGCATACAAAATAATGGTTCGTGAATATTGTGACAAAGATACTAGAGGAAATATTTCGAAATACCCAAAGGTACTCCTGAAACTCCATTAACGGCGGACAAAGAGTGATGAGTTCAGTTTGAACAAATCTTCGAAATAGCTACGTGATTCGCTTAGTAACTGCAAAAGGAAAATACATTTCTCTGCCTTTTGCGAAGGTATTCGATAGTATTGATTGCCCAGGTACTGGGAAAAGGTTATCCGTGGGTGTTTAGACGTTTCTTTGAATTTTCCACTAAGCAAAAACTGCTTGCTGCTTTTATAATGAAAGCCACACTAATCAATCAAAAAAGTCCTTATAATGGACTTAAGTTTTTGAGTGCGTTTGTTAGATACTTGTCTTCGTTTAAATGGCTCAAGCGATTATTAAAAAAGGGCGGCGAATTTCACTTTTTCCAATAATGTAACCCCGGCTAGGTTAGCTATCCTCCACCCGAGCAGGTTTACACGCCACCTTCCAATCGACTTAAAGATTAAAAGTTTTATATTTAAATAGTTTTGTGTATGAAAGGAAGGCGGAAATTGTCCAAAGCGGACAAATGGCTAGTCTTAAGGAATTAATGTCTCCGAGGGCCCTCGTACTTACTTGTGCGAGTAATAAAATAAAGCTAATCCTCGATCTTTGCAACGCACAATGTTATTAAAGTCTTAGTCATATTTTGTTTTTATCGTCAGGAAAAGATTTGTTAGACTTAAATTATGTGTAATCATTGCCAATCAGTCCGCTGTATTATCTACTGTTTATCATTATTATCGTATACAATAATCTAACAAAATTGTAGATTTGTTCGAAGTATTTCTTTATTGTAGCCGACTCATTCTCTATCGCGTTCAAAACGAACTCCATAGCAACACAACGTTCTTACGTTTGTTTCACCGTATCTTATAGGTCTTTTATTTTTAAAACGTATTAGTAACTTGTAAGTATAATAGGCATTGAAAATTTAAAACTGCTTTTTCTGACACGTAATTTTGTTGTTAGTTAACGTTTCGCTTTGTTTATTAGAAGCATTGTTTATGTTCCGTTTTCAAATATTTAGTTAACTGATAATATCTCTTTTTTAAGTTATTGCTGTATACCATTATTTTCCTAAATGTAAAACAATAATTGTTTTTCACAAATCTTTTTTAATCAGTACATATGGTCGTGACCCAAAAATATTTTTTTATATTTTGACTGATTTTGTACATCTGAATCTCAATTGTTAGTAATTTTAGATACTAGATACTGGTAGGTATAAAAAAACATTCCAAGTTTTACTCGGTTATTCTGGGTAATATCCACTCCAATAAAACTACTGTCATATAAACGATTTCTAATATTTTTTCATGCATTGGTCGTGACGTGTTGTGGGTGTGGTTATCTACAATCAGTGGTAATGACTACACGGAGCTCAGCCATGGCAGTGGTTTGTGGTTGAGTAATGGAGTCGCGATTGCTTGATACCCGATTGTCCGACCACATATGCGGTCGGCACTTTCTTTTTGTTCTGTTGCAAAGTTCAAGGTAATTAGAACTTTAGCTTAGGAATAAAATACCGCTGTCGTATTGACCTGTCCATTTTTAGGTATTGCCATCTCCACTAAAGTTGCCCAAACTCTGCGTTTAGCAGACCCATCACTATCGCTAAAGGTTATATAATGTAAGAAAATTGATCATCTGATGGTACGTGATACATCTGGTAATCAATTTCCCACCATGCAGTGTTGAAGGAAACCAATTGGGTATCCTTGGTTGTCCAATTATGTTACCAGCAACAGTGCCGTCCTCTCGAAACAGATGTGTATTTCTCAGGACAATATTTGGCTAGACGACCTCAAGACTTGGCCACCTACTACGTAGTAAACTTAAGCACAGGTAGTAGGCAGGTTTGTTTTAATTTTAGAAACATTACAAAATTACGCATTTTAATTTTATTCTTAATAGAAAAAGTTATGTATACAAATAATACCTACGAAAAACCTGTCTATACTATTGATAAAAAAAGCAAGTTATTTAATGAAATTACCTTTCTATTAATAAACAGTAGGAAAAGTCGTGACCTTTGAATTATTCATGTTAATTGTATTCGTAGCACCAACTAGGAATATTATATAGACAAAAGTACAAGGCACTTTACTTGTTTACTAGATTTTAGCATCTAGTCACAGAGTAACTTAATTTAGGCTAAGAGTGGTATTTTCGTGTACTTTATTATTGTTATAATATATAGAGTACAATACTTTATTATCAAGTACGACTGGCAACTCTAGTATTTGGGTTTGAAACCGCGAGACCCGGATCACGCAGCGATGTAAATTGAGATTCATATATATGATGTAAACCTTACGCTCAAATAAGAGCAAGAATTTGATGGTTTAATGTTTATTATAAGTCATGTTCAATCACATAGGTTGAGATTATACAGTAAATATATGCGTATACATATACCCATGAAACCTAAAAAAGCTTATCTTTCTGCCAAATAATAACGAGGCTGCCAGTACCGTACATCAGAGAAAATGTTTCCAACAAAATATATTGAAGTTCAAACATTCCCAAAGGAAAATACTCGTGTGACGGAATCAAATTAAGGAATGCTTATATGGTACAGTCAGCAGATTGACATTTGGTTTTATTTACTTTGTCTATTTACATTTATGTTTGCATTATATATTAAATATATATTTATCTCGCTACAGTCGCTACCTACTTTGTTAGTTAGTTAAATTTTCGATAATAAATGCTTCTCTGTGCCGTGTGGTGATGGCGGATTAGAATACAATATGTCAACACCTCCTTTCTTCCCGCTGGTGCCGTAAGAAGCGTCTTAGGCACAAANCATTCAGCAAAGAACTGGTAATAGGGTCCTTCGGTATTTAAACTTTGAGATTATAGAAAGAAACTTCACCATAATGAAGTAGGCCCTAAGTCCATACGTAGACTGTCACGGACTGTTAAAGAAGATTAAATTAACGGTTTTCTTACTAACTTCTTTCTCTCTATATATCTAACACAATTATAGACAGGTACTAGTTCACTTAATATAAGATCGTACAACACGAAGTTGAAAGTTCTCTACTATTATGTGTAAATGTAGGTATAGGTAAACTGAATACTAAAAAGTTAATTTCAGGTTAATTCTTCACTAAGCAGATTTTATAAAAAAATATTTAAATTAATTTAATTTTAACGCTGACGCTACATTTCGTAGATGTTTCCAATTGTGAAGACGCAGCCATCTTCGCAACGATTCAAGACAGAAATGTTATTTATTTGTCCTCACACTTCAGCAGTCAAAGGGATGTGGAGTATGGAGCGACATTGTAAATGTCTGCTACGGACCTTTACCTACAGTATTGATTGTTGAATATAATGAAATAAAAAGGTAAATAACCAATATAATTTATTATGCGACCAGACCCTTTTTGTTCATTTGTAATGAAAACAAAGCTCCTTTGTATGTGTATTATTTAGAAATGTTCTTTGTTAACCAATTGAGTAAATTGAATAAATGAAATAGACTGCCCTCATAAGGGTAGAGGTGTGCAAACAAGAAAAATAACAAAATCCATTACCTGTGGTAAAATACTTTTCTGAAATAGCAAACGACGAGTTTTACGAGTGTTTGCCTAAGGAAAATTCTTGATAAACGTTGGAGTTTATCACAAAAGTGAAAAAGCATAGGTAAACATTTTGTTTGTACTGATTTTTTCCAATATCCAAATCAATGATTCGCGGCTAACGTTCATATATTAAGGTATACCAATAAATAATTAAGACAACGTAAGCTACATTCATAATTTAACCGCATATTATATTATATATAGATATTTTTATCAATTTTTGCAAACAAACATTGATAAAAATATCTATAAGTTTTCATTAAAATAATTGCGTTGCAAATACTTTTTTATTGCAATATGAACATAATATTAAAGCTGTAAATATGCGTCAGCGTGTCTAATTAAATGGTGATTGTATTCGGTTTCATCAACGCTAGCAAACCCCTTATGCATTTGCGTACAAAAGTAAATATGGGGATCATAGTAGCGATTAGCGTCGTCATGACAACCAGATAACTTGGCATTGTACCTAAAAAACACTTTTCTAGTTTGCATGTTGTTTAGTTCAGCATTTTGTTTGCACTAGATCACATGTATCATGTCGGTTATAACAGTGTTTGTTTTTTTATAAACATAAAACTTAAAAGGATGCTAATAAGTGATGTCAAAGTCTCAGTGCTTATAATTTTATAAAGAAGTGTTGAATTTATTTAGTTGCCTAATGAAATACTGTTTATAACGTGTGTACACATAATTTATAAAACATAGTATATGTTACACTTAGTTAGTTCTAATATTTGAATTAAAAGGCAGCCTATGAATAAAGGTCAAAATGGTCAATCTAAGCGAGTGAAAGCCGTCTCTTTCTTTACCTTGATCGAAACTATAAATAAAGCTAGTTTACTATTCTTTCCTTCCTTGTATCGACATTAAGACAATATAAAGCTTATTTCTTTTCTCTTTTTTTGTTCATCGTTTTGGCTTCATTAATAAAATTTAGTCTTGACTATCGTTTTTACATATTATTGAATTTTGTATATAAGACATATGGAATTATTGAAAAGTTCTGAAACATTTGGCGAAGGTATTTTTCGTTATTTCCGCACTCAATCTGTAGTGTTTTTCACATTAATGTTGTAACAGTTTTCAAAAGGTTAATCGTATAACTGAAGACTCTGATGAATCCTAAACAGAAAGAGTCTCAATTTATCTTTGCCTAGAAAAATCTATGTTCGTGTCTGTTTGTGTCATGTCAAGTGACAAAGGTCGCGTGTCCTCGCGTCAACTTTGCCCGCAATCCGCACACATTTCATTCCAGAAAGTTACAGACTGCTTTTAAATACTTTTCCATAAATATGGAATGTTGCTCATGTTAATGATATGTAAAATCAATATGTGTATAAAACTATGTGTTTATATCTGTAAAATTACTCAACGGTTTTTAATTCTGCTTTTTTGCTAATACACGTAGATAAAGTGATTCAAGAGGTTTATGTTTATAATAAAATATAGTTAAAGACTGATAATTTTAACGTTTTTAAGTGTCAACCTTAATGCTCTAAAGAACTCCTTGATAGTATAAATTGTCGGTAAAAACATGTAAATAATTTATTAAGAAGTCGAACTAATGGTTCAAATATATTTAAGAAGCATTTCCTTAATAGCCCCGTCTCCACCTCTCTCGGCTTAATGAAAACGTTTCAAAGTGGCTGGAATTAATCAAATTACGCCAAGAGGCGGCCCATTTAAGTTTTGGCAATTAGGAGACTTTAAGGCGATACGGCTAAAAGATTGCGTGTTCCTTTTATATATTATTCCTTTAAAAATATTATAAAGAATAAAGAATTATAGAACGATGAAGTTGTACGTATTTTAAGTTAAACGTAAAGGGGTGGATGTAAGTATATCAATGGTAATCATCAATTTAGGAAATACGTATTTGTATTTTAAAATATTTGTAACAAATAATAAATAAACACTTTTTGCATGTAAAGCAAAGACAAAACAAAAAGTGTCCAGATGTTCTCATAGCATCCTTTTTAAGGAATTTGTTATTTTTTAAATTTAAGCTTTGATAAAGGAAAGTGTCTGTTACTAGTTTCCCCGAATTCGATTCAAAAAACAATCGCTACACTATCTTTATGGAAATAACGGTTTATATTCTAATAAAATTAGAATTATTGGAAAACAGATAAATAAATAATAATATAATTTATTGAAAAAAGAGGATAGTGTTAATTCATATTATTACTTTAATTTAAACCTTTCACATAATTCAATTTATATTTGTGACAAATATAGTCATGGACAATATATTCTGTAGCTTTTTCTTCCTGTATTTATTACAAGTTAAAATCAACTTCAGTAGATGCTTGTTTTGAATAATACATATATACGTATATATTATTTAATCTGTGATAATACCTATTTGCGATTGTCTAGTACCTACCAATCACATTAGAATCGATCCGACCGTGCCCAATGTCGACTGGTGTTAATTATAATTGATATTTTAATCATATATTGTCATTACACTAATCATACCAAATAAGTGCTGATATGTACTTAATGTACGAATTAATTTATTACAACCAGATTATAAATGGATTACAATCTAAAACATGTTATCTACAGTTTCAAATCGTATTGGGCAATATCCGATCTTGTTTACAAAACAAAATCGTTTCGAAACTACTAGTATAATCTGTATGAGAGTTTTTTGTTTGTAGGTACAGTTTAATCGGAAATTACGACATAAGAATGCACGCATTTGTTAAATCAATGTTTTAAAAGATACACATATTGAAACGTAAATACGAAGTTAGATTTACCATCTTTCTTTATAGATATACTTACGTCTATATTTATTTGTTAATGATTATTGCCAGTTTGTTTAGTATATTGCAGGCCGAACCACCATTGGTTATTTTTTTTATTTAATTCCTTTCATCCCCCTGATATTATGGTCAGGGACCTTATTTTTAATTTTTTTTTTGATTTATTTTTTGATTTTTCTTTGAACTATTCATATACGGTAAAAAACTTACACCTTTCCCTAAATGTAGCAAACTTATCAATAGGCAAGCAACTATTGGAGCAAAAAGTATCGGTCATATTGATTTCCTTCGCCATTAGGCGTTACCCACTGGAGGGAGTGTACCCACTTACACCTTACCTTTTATCATAAACAAGGAGGTTTTTAACAGTTCCTTCTCTATTAGATCGATCAGTAATATGAAGATAAAATATGCTGTGATTCACACACACAAACTGCATGTAGCGATTTGTTATTTGGCGAGCTGCTCGAAAAAGCACAGTCGGGTATAAACTCGATTTTCAAAGACGTTACGTAATATCATAAATATAATATTATTGTTAGTTTATATCAAACAAATACCCACTGACACTCACATAGCAACCCTCTAATCTTAAACTAAGCATTTAGCCTGGAATACGGGTAAACACCGAGACCAATACAAACAGACATGTTCATGCACACATATGTTTGTACTGCCCGGGTATCGAACTCGAAGCCCTTGATGTAAAGCCGATCTCTTTCTCAACTGCTACACCATATAGTAATAGTCATAACATCGGATACGTGTCGTGGTTCTCTAATTACCGGCCACCTGCTAGCAGCGTTGATGGTAATCGTTCAAGTAAACGGTTTCATTGACCAATCGAATCATGCATTACTCGTGAGCGATCAGGTGATTAGATTGAAATGTAATATTTCATGGGCGCGCCGGCCTTAGTATGTAACGTGGGTTCATTCTTAATGGGGTTACAATTAATAACGCTTAGCAGCAGCTATGTCTTTTTATAAGTGTGATAATTGTTTGTATAATCATGATTAAAAGAAATATTCAACCATTTGTTTTATATTCTTTATTCGTTTACCAACCAATTTGTCTCATGATAACCGGGTAAACTTCCACAAACAGTAAAGTCTGTTGTTTTAAAAATACAAACTTAATTTATGATGGCGAAATGAAATGACTTTAACATACCTGTGTTAAAGTCATTTAATTTCGTACCAGTTATTAAATGTAGGTACCTACCTATACTCGTTGTACGACTAACTCATTAATTACCAAAGTTGTAAAATTTATAAGAGAATCATACTGTTGAGAGTGAAAATTATTACATTTTGAACTACAGCATATCTGCAAAAATCACAAATGGTCGCCAGCATTTTATTTCATAAGTATCATAATCCCTCTTCTGTAACGGAATATTGAGAAAGCATTTTATGAAATGTGCTCGTTATACTGGCATCATCTTCTTTTTCTGTAGCTGATTGTGATAATTGAAAATCCCAGCTAATTATTAATTTTTGTTCACAAGAATAGTTCATATTTTTGTAAAAAATTCTCAAAACTATTCAACAAAGTAATTGCGTAAAATGTAACGTATTAGATTAGATACATAATATGCATACAAGTGATTAGTCGATATAGATATAGTCGATATGGATGTTGTATGTGATAAAACATTTATTAATGGCACATTCGGTTCCTTTATCGCATTATAATTTATGATATTACACACCACAATGCGCCAGGTATTGATCGCCCTGGCATCCATACAGCGTTTTCTAATACATTTATAATAAGCACAAACTCCTACAATGCATTTAAGGGCAGTGTCTAAGTTGCTACCGTATTGAAGGCACGGTAAGCTGCGTACAGTAGTTGGCTTATGTGTCCACCTTCGTCTTTGTTTTGGAAATGTTTGTAAGATAAAAAGTGCATAGGGTTTTTCTGGGCAAGATCGTTTCCTAAGTTCAAGAGTCTTATTAATAAAGAATCGACTTTTGACGTGTGAATGAAATATTTAAAACCTCAATCTTTTACCTCAGAACATTCACAATTAGAAAGTCATTAGAGGTTTTCGGTCGACAGTGGATTTTAATAGGCTGTAAAGATGACTATGAAGTCAATGAAAGAATTTGTTTGTAGGATTCGTATGGTTTGAATAATCCTTTGAAGTTTGCCAGTTGATCCAAGTTGGATCATTCAACTTAATCAAACTAAGGACATAAGATTACACTGGAATTATTAGCCTTATTAGACTGAAAAGCGCAAAGTTGAATTTCCGAAATTGTAACTGGATACACTGTTAATAGGCACTTGGCCCTGTGCCCTCGTAAACCGGGATATCGTAACGCGCATCGGGCGCTGTTGTAAAAGTGTACCGGCTTCTAGAATTTATTGTCTCTTTATTTTTTTATTGGATATAACCTGACAAATTGAGTATATAAATTGAAGCTCTTGTCTCTCGCTTAGATTAACTGAAGTACCTATACGGTGGACGTGTTCGATTTTGTGACGCTGTAAACCGTGATCGTGTGTGTTTAGATATTTATTGAATGAACTCTGATTTTGTGAAAAAGGTTGAACTTTTGATGTCATATGAAATTTTTCAGTTACGTTCATCATACCATTTTTTAAAATTACTTAATTATTTATGCACATAGTGATACAATACAAAACAAATACATAGTTTAATTGTAAATACTAGACATCTCAATCATAGTGATTATCAATGGAAGCGATGCTGTTGAGCAAATAGAGAAGAAGTGTAAAAACTGTGTCGATGGAAAGGGACTGGTGGCAACTGGTGCCTCGCCGGGAACAGTCCTGCATACCGGAGTGCCTTGCGTCCTTGGACTCAAGGGTGGGTTTGATGTGTTACCACTAAGCATGAAACTCGTAATATAAGGACGTCCAACGCTGCATATACCAAGACGCGGTCTCCACTCCAGAACTCGTCTGCTCCATCTACTACCCGCCACCTTACTCAGGTCAATGCCACATCAACATAATCTAGGAATATTTTATATGTACTTAAACAAGAAATGAAACTATGAGTTTATGAGTTTATTTTTTAACAATTAATCTCGCCTTGCATAATACATTGCAGATAATATATGTACTTATGAGATTTGAGGTAAAAGTTGACATGCGGGAAACTGTGGCTTAATTAATGAAGTTTTGATCCATTATCAAAAAAAATCGATTTTCTCGATTTTTTTTATAATGGAAATAATGCATTGTAATGTGAAAAGCTTGAAATGGATAGGTACCTACTCATAAATACGATAGGTTAATGGGTAAACTGACGTTAAAATAAAAAAATTGAATCTGGTGTTTTAAATGAACTCTACATCGAGAGTTGCATTTAAATATTCAATTCCGCTCGCATGTTTGATATCAAAATTGGTTTTCCACAAGTCGACTGCAAAATTGCGAACCTCTCTTATAACAAAATGCTGCTGGCTCGTTTGCAATTGTAATAGTTTGCTGTTCCTTATATTCTTTAATATAATCTTTTTATCAGTATAACACTCAGAGAGCAATCAGAAGGTGTTTGTGATGAATGAAATTGTAAACCAATTTAAAGTCCATTCTGAAAAAAAAATACCTTGTTTGGAAGAAGACCATCCACAGCAAACAGCGGAAGGCCCATACGAAAAATGTTTACAGATAAATAATATATCCACTGACACCTCGCGGAGTTATTATCTGGGAGTTTAAATTTTAATAGAAAGTTTCGTAATCCCTCATTGTGGTGTCAGCTCGCGTGTTAATTAGTCAAGGGCATTTCATAATGGTTGATATCGCGACACATAAACAACTGAAAGGCATGCTAACGACAGGCATGTACAATTTAAAAGCAGGCAATAATATTTTAATTATGGTAACGCAAGATCGATTTATCCATATATAACGTTAGTAAGATAGATAAATTGATTCGCAAGTCAGTGCTTCGATTTTAACGGATTTTTTAAAGGTGGCGTTTCAATTGAATCGCTTTGACGGCATTTAAAACCACATCTCAGGAGCTTGTTGTTTACGTACTTACATTAAAAAAGTATGTTGTTTGTACATACCATATGTTTTAAAAGATACACTTGTCTTATTCCAAAAAAAAATCCAAATCATCATTCATAAAAAAAGAATGTTTTTGATATAGTTACATAATGTGAAAAATCACATAATTACTCTCTTTCTATCTTACCGTTGCTGAAAATTGATTTCCGCCATTGCTGTGCACAGATTAACCCGGTCAAGGAAAGGGTTCCGAATTGCACCAAATATATGAAACCCTTTCAGTTGTGATTGGGTAATGATTTCTTTTTTCTGATTTTTGGGAGATTTTGATTTAAACAAACCGCGTCATAGACACGCCTCCATTGTCACTTGGATAACCGTCAATCGCAAGAGGCGAGTGATAATTCATAAACGATAACATTTAAAACACAAACGGAATGAATAATTTCGTTCATTGAATCGACTCGCCTGTCGAGATTATCAGGTCATTTATAAAATATAATTAAATGACAGATCATATTTATTAAATACGTGGACAGTGACACCTTACTGTGTGTAATATCTTATAAGGGTTGTGTTGAATAGGCCAAATGTATAATTCAAGGCAATGTTACGCAATGCTAAGGATAATTAATTTATTACGCTTAGAATTTAGATACTCCATTTTATATTAGTGATCTGCTAGTGAAGATTACATAAAAATGGATTCAGCCTTTCCCGAGACTACCCAGGCCAGAACTAACAGGCAGTGTTATAACAAAAGAACTTTATTGACATTCAGCATGTAGTAAAAACCTGTGAAACTGCCGAAGGAGGGGCATGTTTTTCAAACGTATGCAACGACCACAGTGGTCGTTGCGTTTGTATGTATTTTATTTATTTATTATTTTATGCACACATAAACATAGAAAATCAACTATAGTAATTGAAATATAAGTACAAAGGTACTGCTTATTCCAAATTAAAAACACCATTTTGTAAGTTTGAATTTTTACTTTCAATCCCTTCAAGTTATATAATAGTTCTTTAAAAAATAGTATGAGTATGTAAAACAGTTTGTCGATCACTTCGTTTACGAAATATTGAGCTCTAAAGTGATAATATTTTTTTTTCACATACTATATAGACACTCCAATTTCATTTATCTGTCTTACTATAAGATAATATATTTTAGCATATGTGAATAAAAATATTTTTAAAACAGTATTTTACAAGACACATTTCTGTTGTCTATGGCTTACATAGCACTCCTTTATAATGTAAAATACGCATAAGTATTTAGCTTCAGATCAAAGGTCGCACTACACTGGATTGTAATGAAATGCGATTCACTTAAAGTAGGAAGAATAGGATGCCAAATAAGAAAGATGGGATGTTTAAAAGTAGTGTTACAATATTGAAACGGAGAAATATTTTGTTCGGTTCGAGGCACAGGTTTAGGAATACAAAACTCTATGGTTCGAGATCTTTCGATTTAGTATGATTACACTACAGGAAACATTACGCTGTCATTGTCTGATTAGTAAAATTCTGATTTCGAATGACATATTTAATATTTTAAAAGTGGTACTTTTGTAAAACAAGCAGTTAGCAGTGTCGACCACTTAGCTAGCTTGTTTGTAATAGCCATAACACAAAGCCCTGAGCCCGTAATAATGGAGAAATCTGTATAATTTGTTTACACTGAGTATACTCTGTTTGTCTGTCAGACTATCACCGATAACTGTACTGTACCATGCATTAGGATTTTATATGCGTGTTGTTGATGATAACGAAGCCTTTTGATTGTCATATGTTTTTCTTAATAGTATGTTGTAGAAATCTATGAGAAATCATTATACTTTAACACTCAAAAAAGCTCAAGAATTGTATCTAAGTCTATTAACACCTAAGTTAATTTATGAAGAGTCATGAATATTAATGTGCAGACGCAAGGCGTCCGGTATCACAGTATTTGAATAAATTATTAGAAAGATTTATGGAAGTGCGACCTAAATGCAAAAACCTTTATAAATTATTTAACGTAGACTGGTTATTTGATAATAAGGGACGAAGCCTACAATATGAATATTAGTATTATATAGAGAATGGATTGGTTTTCCACAGAGAAAATTCACTTTTTAATCTTTGTTTTTTTTTTACGTATGTTTCTTTTTATCCCAAGCAATTTGTGTTCCCTTTAATTAAGCTGAATAATACCAGGGGACACAATTTGCTAAATTATTACAATTAACAGAAGTTGAACTTGTTTTGTATCAAACAAGCGTAACTTTGTAAATAATTTAATATCGCTTTTGTGGTTGGAACTCACGAGACATGTCGCAAAGATGTCTAATACAGCAGATATAAATATTGTAAACAAACTAGAGTTAGCCATAATTTCGACAAGTAACTTAACGACTTTGATGTCTTTGATAGCGTTTGACGTTCAAGTTGAGTTTCAAATGGAGTTTTAATCGATTAAACTCTTACAATTACTGTTCGTAACTTGGAAACGCATTAACCTATCGTATATAGCTGAGTGCTGTTGGCAGACATTCGGTTTGCCATGCTGATTTTATCTGGCTAGGATAATATGAACACTATGCTCACGTAATAGGAATGATGAGACTTGTTTTACCCAGTGATTTTAAAGTTTTTTTATCATTGGTTTTACCGAGTAGAATTGCAATGTGAAGGTCGATTAGGGTGACCAAGCTGAACACCTTTCATTCTCTTCAGATAAGACGTGATTAATATAATGGAATGCGAATGCTATCAAGTGATTGATTCAATTGTCACAGTGACAGTTTTATTTTTTATGGGGATTTTAAGATCGTTTTACATTTATACTAATAAAACATGTTAACAGGCTAGAAGTCTTGATGTCCATGGCATACCATAGTCATAAACAGCCAGGGACCTTTTTCTTTTACTATAATTAAGGTCACCGTATAACAATACCTTACATTGGTGGACTAACACCAAAAATACATCACTGGGTAATGACGCATTGGTGGTGGACGTCCGGCGAAATTACGTCCAGCAGTTGACGTTATGCCGGTAATTTAATAATAATTTCTTTCCTCTAAACAATGTACTAAAATAAAAGTTTAAGATGCATGGGGTGAGTATTTTTAGTAGGTAGGTAATTAAAACCTAACGTGGGATCAATATTTGTGTCTTTAATAAAATAAACTGGTTTGACCTTTATAATATTAGAGGTCATAGAATATAGTCCACAATCGGAGTAGCGTGTGGTGAACGGTGTGTACGTCATTCAATGACGTCACGCGCCCAGCTGACTGTCGCGACCGGCCGTTCGTCGGCGGTTCATTTCCGGGTATCTTGACGTACAATATACATACCTATAGTACATTGTGATTTGGAGATTTCCATCTGAAGGCAAACGGTTCTGAGTCACAATGACTATGGAATTTTGGAAATTGATGAACAGTTTTGTGTCACGTGTTAATGTATAAGTCATTAATTTTGTAGAATACCTAGATAAATGCTTAATTAAATGTCTTTAAGTTATCAAGCATTTCTGTGAAAAACATAATATATAATTTATTCTCATCATTGCTAGCTACTTGGCCTGCCACGGCGACTACGGTCGTTGAAAGTTTTTGAATCCTTTTCTTTTCGGCACACTCCTTATGTGTTGAACATGCAACCCGCATGTTTTGTATGGCCACAGCTTCATTTCAACGATACAAGATGATGATGATGAGAGAAGGAATGTTAGAATGGATTCAAAAAGTTAGTCAACCCCTACTGTTCGTAGTGCATTCTGCAGAATTTTGAACGTGGCTTTGAAGCGATAGAGACCAACGGGGCAGACTTACAGTACGATAAAATTCTATGAAAGCCATCAAAGAAGGCCTTGTTTACCAGTAGTGTAATGTCTGCTGGGCGCGTAAAGAAAAATGAAATGAGTTATTACCTATGTCCTACAACTCGCTTCCCTATATACTTTTGACAAATATTTTTCGGTAAATATTCCCTTTTTTTTCTTATTTGTGACGCTGTGAAAGCAACTTAAAATTCAAAAACAGAATCAGTTTTTATTCTAGATACCTACCCTTTCGTTTGTCATTTTATCATGCCATTCGTGATAACCGATGTTTGTATTTCTACAGGGTATGGCCTTCTCAATCGAGGAGCGCCAGACGTTGGGCATCCACGGGCTGCTACCGGCCAGGGTCAAGAGCCAGGAGGAACAGGTGCAGCTGTGCAAGCTGTCCATCGAGCGGTATGAAGATCCCTCAACAAGTACATCTATTTGATGGGCTGTTGGTAAGTGAGGGGGACGATAATTCTCGTTAAATTATAAAGAGTAAACATATAAACCTATTGTTTGAGTCGTGTAGTGACATTAGTGACTGCAGATAAGAAAACAATTCATCACCACCCCTCTTCCCGATGGTTCTGTAGGAGTAGTTAAGGAATAAAAAACAATTAGTATATCGTTTACAATACACTTATCCATTTCTAGGTAGGTATTACCACAGATAATATAATAAACACTATGTATTACTTATAAAACCCACCTGATAAGCGTGGACATTATGGCAAAATACTTCAACATGAAGAAGCTTTAAGTCCAACAGCGAGCAATTAAAACTAAACCCAAATCCCAGATCACACATTCATGTTGGTATTGCACGTGGGTTTAGTTCCCACAGACATCAGAATATACAATTAGACTGGACAAGCCGCCAAGTTTATAGGCAGTCCCAGTGTCGCAATTTCTTTTCGGTTCTTACCTGTGAAAAGTTATTATATTTCTTGGTAAATTTACTGATTCATTGCGATGATGGCATGTTACAATTGCACAGGATGGCTTTTTGGGAAAAACGGTAATTTCATTAATATTCGTGCGTCTTGACTCGTCTCACAGAGCGTAAACTGGCAGCCAGTGTATGCTCGTTGAGCTTACATTTGTCGCACTTTAAATGCGGCTTGCCCCATCTCCTGTATTGGGAAATCTGTGGTTTAACCAGAAACCTTTGGTGCATTAAAAGACTTCTCTACACATGAAATCGGTCGTAAGTGAATAATTTTGGGTACGCCATATTTACCTCAAGCTAAGCGTAAGTTGGTTCAAATTGCGTTAACAATATTGACATAATAACACTACAATGGTCAACCAAGTGAGAACAACTACACGTTGGAGAGTACATCTTGAGTTGAGTGAAAGGTTGCTTGCCATGCGTAGTTCCTGGAATGGAGGCCGCCCCATGGCTGCACTGGTGTATAATCGCTCGCTGTAAGTTTTTATTGCCTTGCCAATTGTAATGACTCGATCGTCACGTTGGAGCAAGGACGCGAATTATTGCAATGTTTGACGCTTGAGGGCTTTGCTTGCTATGTTTGGCAACTGTGCATGTTTTGTAGGTATTTAACAAGAAACGATTACAAAATCAATTATAAGAGCGTCGGTGGCTCAGTATTGTGGACTGTCGCCTTCCTACCGGGAGGGCTGAGGTTAAATCCCGACACGTACCAATCTTTTCGATTTTCGAAAATATATGTACTTTATCCGACGCTCTTACGGTGAAGGAAAACATCGTGAGGAAACCTTCATGCACGCCTGCGAAGAAGATTCGAAGGTTGTGTGTGAAGTCGTCCAATCCGCACTGGGCCCGCGTGGACGACTAAGGCCTAATCACCCTATACGGGTAGGCTCGTGCCCCTCGGTGGAGACGTTTAATGAGCTGATGATAATGATTACAAAATACGAACATGGATAGTATCTTATTGTAATTAAATGCAAGGTGGATTTATCTTACAGACGGGATTTCCTAAATCTTATAGCCACTTGTCTGCTTGCGGCGTTTATCGCTTGGCGGGATATCTTGGGATCTGACGCAACCACTTCTTCTTATGGTTAAGGCCAAAGAGGTAAAAAGGCTCTGTCCTAGACCGAGCTGGACTAGTGTTGATGGTTACGCATTGAATTTCAATGGTAATCCCATTACGACGCATGGTCCGAAAGCCCGCAGTTGATCTTTATCCCCTTGGCTCGTTAAAACTACTTAAAACATATTGTATATAACACTTACTATATTCAAAGTTCCGCCTCAGAAAATCACAATGATACAAATGCGAAAGTTTGCATACGTTTCGTGTGTGTATACTTTATCAATTATCACACTGAAACGGATTAAGCGATTTTAGTAAAATTTGACATGGAGTTAGCTTAGACCCTAGTTACATTGAGTCTACTTTTACGACGGTGCACAGCTAGTACCGAAGTCAATTTCATTTTATTTTCACATTGGCGACCCATTTGGTGTAATGTTTGAGATGTCGACTTTTACAGCAAGGGTTCGAACCTAGGTAATACAAACATTCGTGTACATGTCTGTTTGTATTGGTCTAGGTGTTTCTATGTTTATTGTATTCACAAAAAAGTATGTTTGTCCTTTGTTTAGTACCCATATTAAGGCTTAATACTTAGTTCAAAGACGGCGTTCTGTGATTATTGGTAGACATTAATTATTAATTATTTGTTTAGGACCGCAACGAGCACCTATTCTACCGTTTCGTGGGCGAGAACGTGGCTGATATGCTGCCCATCGTGTACACGCCCACGGTGGGGCTGGCCTGCCAGAAGTACGGGCTGGTGTATCGCCGTCCTCGCGGACTCTTCATCACCATCCATGATAAGGGGCACATCTATGAAGTACTCAAGAACTGGTTCGTTAAGCATTATTTAGATTTAACTTTAGGTTAAAAATCTACTAGCTGTTATGTAGACTGCAAAGCCACTGAATGTGTTGTTTTTAAAGAATAAGATTAGGGCTGGAAAACCATAAAAAAGAAGTGTGGGGTACCCCTGGTTTAGGGCGAATATAATCGAAAAATTGACATGCCTTGTTTTAATTATAGCGTGCCAGAGACGCAAAGTTTTTTTGGTATAATTGCGCTGACCAAGCCTGCTGACAGTTTTTAATCAAAAGTAAAGACTTATTATGTAAATGAATTTATGACCTTACCGTGGCAAAAAAGAAAAACAAAATATATAGGTACGTACGTATTTAATATGTAATCTGGGAGCAGATTACTGCATAATTAATTAATTAACTTTGGAACTATTTTAATTGTTAATCGATTTTGTAAATCAACCTTCTTAGCAAGTACTTACTTTTAGCTCAGATGCACCTAAATAACTCGTTTAGTAGAAAAGTTTGCTTTGATGTTTTAACTTATAAATATTTCATTGCTTTATGTTTCATAAGATCTTCAAATACTTTCAGGCCGGAGACTGATGTGCGTGCCATCGTAGTGACCGATGGAGAAAGGATTTTGGGTCTGGGCGACCTGGGCGCGTGCGGCATGGGCATACCCGTGGGCAAGCTGGCTCTGTACACCGCGCTGGCTGGAATCAAGCCTCATCAGTGCCTACCCATCACGCTAGGTACCTACTTTAACTATCACATCGTATAGTACCAATCCCTCCTGAATTTACTTGACATTACGACACTGTTCAACCCAATTGTAAATTAGGTAATCTGGTTCACCTTTAATAATAATGGTTTAAATTTAAATTGTATTATAGTATAATGAATTGTCAAAAGCACCTTGCTCAAACTTACTTGGGATTAATGATTCAAAAAGTCGAAACACTGACAATAAAGCCTCTATAATATCTGTTGGTCTAAACTAAAATGACAAATATAATGACAATCTTTTTGTGTGCAATAAAAAAATATATCTATCTATCTATACACGTTAAATTAAAAAGAACGGTACTTTAAGGTAAAAAATATAGTCAAAGGACCTCGCTAAGGCATTTCGCCCGCGCCTAGGACAGACTTTGCTACGCCACTGTGTCTAATGATGATGGTAAAAAGTGCGAAATTTTTGAGACACTATTACGATCCTATTAGCGCGTTTAAAAATGAGCGGAATTGGGTTTTAAAGAGGAGGATTGTGTTGGCTTGATTGGCACTTTCCCAAAACTAGCTGGGCCATCATTATATGCCGTTGTATGTTTTTGTGAATCTTCTTTTTTATACTGGATATTGAAACTGTGCATATGTCTGTCTTTATGCATATTATATTCTATAACAAATAGGTATGAGATGACATGATACTTGGCGCAAAATCTGTGAGTACTTGGCATATCCTGCTATTGACTCTGGACTCTGAAAGTTTGAAGAGTATCACAAAACAAATTATTTCAGTATCTATATTTATTGATTATTCAGTTTCCATAGTCCCAGTAATTAATGGCTAGATTGCGTTTTATAAATTCATGTGTCTGTGGATATTTATTTTTTTATTTTTTACCTCTATTTCGTTCAAATCTGGGACATCATTCTCCGCTACCGAGATCTTATGACGAATATAGTATATATTATAATATACTATCTTAAAATTTTCCCAAAAACTGATATTTTTTCACGACACCTACTTGCAATTCAAAAGTGAACTGCTAAGCTTACCTGCTAAGCAGTCTTTATTTCCATAGTTTTATTTTTGTATTGGAATATTAAATACATCTTTGTTATCTTGTTGTTGCTCTTTGTGACTAGAGAATGTTGTGTCTGCCTGTAATTGGTGCATGTACTACAACATTAATTAAAATATTTTTGATATTCTTAGTTAAGTATATGTACTGTTGGCAAACCTATAAATAAATAAATGTTTTGTTGGCAGACGTGGGCACGAACACGCAGTCGATGCTGGACGACCCGCTGTACATCGGTCTGCGGCAGCGGCGAGTGCGCGGCGCCGAGTACGACGAGTTCCTCGACGAGTTCATGCAGGCCGTGGTGCGCCGCTTCGGACAGAACTGCCTCATACAGTTCGAGGACTTCGCCAACGCGAACGCTTTTAGGCTGCTCGAGAAGTATCGCGGCAAGTGAGTTGGGATTTCATAATATTTATATGTAGGGGTATTATTTCAACCCGGACCTCTCCCGATCAGATGGACGGATGACCTGGTTGAGGTGGTGGGTAACAGATGTTAATGCTAGGGATCGACCCGCGTGGAACCGTTAGGGGAGGCCTTCGTTCAGCAGTGAACATATTAGGCTGTAATGTTATGGTGATTAGAGCGTCGGTGGCTCAATGGTGTGGACTGTCGCCTTCCTACCGGGAGGGCTGAGGTTCAAATCCCGACACGTACCAATGTGTTTTTGAATTTTCGAAAATATATGTACATTATCCAACGCTCTTACGACGAAGGAAACATCGTGAGGAAACCTTTATGCACGCCTGCGAAGAGATTCGAAGGTTGTGTGTGAAGTCGTCCAATCCGCACTGGGCCCGCGTGGATGACTAAGGCCTAATCACCCTATACGGGAAAGCTCGTGCCCCTCGGTGGGGACGTTTAATCAGCTGATGATGATGATTGTTTTTAGTTGCTAGATTGAAACTAGTTTTCAATTCAGAAATGTCATGTGACTTGTACATATAAAGATAAGTTTTTGAGTTTGTGTTGAATTTCTCCTCACATCGTATTAAGCCAAATATTTAATTTAGTCCTAACAACTCACAGAACTATATAGCAAATACTTGGGCCTTAATGTTTTAATCGCTTGAGAATTTTAAAAAATGGATATAACCAGTGTTGAATATTATAAAGCATGTCTTAATGATTTGTTGAGGTACTGCACGTTCAACGACGATATCCAGGGCACGGCGTCGGTGGCGGTGGCGGGGCTGCTCGCCAGTCTCCGCGTCACTGGCAAGAAGCTCTCTGAGAACACCATCGTGTTCCAGGGCGCTGGCGAGGTCAGTTTATAAATATATCCACTGAAGTTCACACATAGCATAAGCGTGAAGCCTGTATTAGGGGTACTAAACAATGGATAAACATACTTACTAGTATATACATTTTTTTTGTAAATACGCATTATACATGACCATTACAAACAGACATGTTCATGCATACAAATGTTTGTACTGCCCGGGGATCGAACCCGGAACCATTGGTGTTGCAGTCGACGTCTCAACCGCTACACCAAATGGGTCCTGACAAACACAAACATCTTCGGTGTTCCCCGCATGGGCGTAGCCACACTGGGGCATGCTGGGGCGCTTGCCCCACCCTGGCTCTAACATATTTAAACAAAAAAATACCGGGGGAGGCGGAAAGCGGATTGTTAACTGTTGCCCCACCCTGAGCCCAAGACTGACTATGCCCATGGTCCGCCGTGCGGTCGTCCGGGTGCCATCGTTGTAGTCATTAGCTTTCTTTTGTCTGTCAAGGTCTTTTTCTCACAAAAAATGCGAAATATAATAATGTGTACTCTCCGAACAGGCGTCCCTGGGCATAGCGGAATTATGCGTGATGGCGATGAAAGCAGAGGGTGCTGATGAGGCCTCGGCCCGCGCCCGCATATACATGGTGGACTCGAAGGGGCTCATCGTGAAGAACCGACCCGAGGGCGGACTCAACCACCACAAGGAGAAGTTCGCCAAGGACCAGCCGCCAGTGCGCACGCTCGAGGAGGTCGTCGACCTCGTGAAGCCTTCCGTGCTTATTGGTTAGTACGTAGTTAATGCACTGTGCTCATTGGTTAGAACATGGTCACAAAAGTTCTGAGGCATTCAATGGATGTAAATCTGAAATAAATTATTTTTATTTTATTTTAGAATGGCTATAATCTAATAATTGAACTCTGCTTATTGGTTGGTATCTATCTACGCTGTGCTCATTGGTTAACCTACGTGGTTGAGTACACTCGTTGCTCATTGGTTAGTACTTTCTGTGTGGTCATAGATTCGTACAATTTTATTAACTTAGTTCTTACACTTTTTGTTGTCCATTTTAAAAGTAACAATTTGAGGCAGTAAGTACAACTGAGCTTATCCGTAAAAAGATATTACTTCCTGTTCCTGTTTACGTTAATGTGGAACGCTGTTGTACATCAATCAAAAATGAGAGAAAAGTACATAAAGTTACGCATATACATGTTGGACTCGAAGGGGCTCATCGTGCGGACCCGACCCGATGGTAGTCGATAACAGTCGCCAATCCACATTGGACCCCCGTATTGGGTAACGGACCAATCTCCCCATAGCAGTGCGGGAAGGCCTGTGCCCTGCAGTGGACCGTTATAGGCTGATGATGAGAGGCACTTTATAGCAGTGTCTATGGTTCTTGAATCTGACATTGTGTGTGTGTATTATAGGCGCGGCGGCTATCGGCGGAGCGTTCACGGCTTCGATCCTCCGTAAGATGGGCAGCTTCAACGAGCGGCCCGTCATATTCGCGCTCTCCAACCCCACCAGCAAGGCCGAGTGTACCGCTGAAGAGGCTTACAGCAACACCGATGTGAGTAGATTTCTTTTGAAACTATCTCATTCACTTCTGGGTCTTCCCCATTTTGCGCCAGATACCCCGGTCCTCGACTTGCGAAATGGACCGACGACTTGCGTAAGTTTGCTGATAGATACTTGGTAAGGAATCAATATCTACCAGGAACCTTTCTCAAGTCGTTTGGTCTTTTTAGTCGAAGGCGTCCAACGCGGAGCTTGCCAAGACACGATTGCCACTCCAGAAATCGTCTGGTCGACTCTGCGACATACGTGACCAGCCCCCCTGCCACTTTTACTTGCAGAACCGGCGAACTTCGTAATAAATTTTAGTTCCAACACGAATAACATAATCTCTGACTGATATCCTTGAGACTCCTCAGTGAAACCCCGAGCTCTATCGGTATGGATGTGGTAAGGTGTGTGTCATCATCATTAGCCTTTAGCGATCCACTGCAAGGCACAATCCTTCCCGCACAGCATACCTATGGAAAGATGGACTAACACGCGGACCCAATTCGGATTATAGTACCCACTAATTAATAATAGAAGCTACCCATTAACGACTACCATCCTAAGATTGTTGCCGGGACCGTCGGCTTGACGTGTCGGCTTCGATGCACGGAATCATCTTTATTTTCGGACAATCGGGTGATTGAGCCTGCAATGTCCTAACCAAACTGGGAAAAGTAGCACAAAGTGATGTGTCCCCGCGGGATTCGAACATACGAACTCCGGATTACGCAGCCAAACGCTGTACCCACTACACCACGGTGGCAATTACTGTGCCCTGTAGTCAAACTTATTAAATAGTAAACGATACGCAATCTTGTATTATCCAGGACCGTGCGATCTTCGCGTCCGGCTCGCCATTCCCGGAGTACCGCACTAAGGACGGGCGCAGTCTGCGACCCGGACAGGGCAACAACGCGTACATCTTCCCCGGACTCGCTCTCGGCATCATCTGTGCGGGTATCGTCGACATCTCGGACGACTTTATGCTACTCGCTGCTGAGGTATGCGATTTGAGTATTTTGCTTTTGAAATTTTTTAAGAACGTGCAGGACTTGTGTGTGGAACCTTGTGTTAGGCTTTTTGTAAATAGTTGTTAGTAATAAAAAAATATAATTTGTGCAGGTGACATTTTGCATTCAATTTTGAGTTATAGTATCCTTAGAATCGTGAGAATGTTTAGCTTTTATAAGCTTAAGATTAATCCCTTAAAAGTTAAGATTACTTCCAAATGCATTAAAACAGGTTATGTTACTAAAGTTGCCGTCACACAGTCCTCGGACTAGCACGGGAGGTAAAGAACTTTGTGGTATCCGTCAATATAATATTACACCTAGTGATTGACGCTTTTGCTATTGATTTGAATTACATGAAATCAATTCCTACGCTGTACGATGAGTGTATTATTATAACAGAGATGAGGTGTTTATTATAGTGCTATTTATTTAGATACTTTACGTAAGACTTTTTTCACATCTTATAACTTATGTAAACTATTCGTTTGTAAATTCGTTTTGTTTGTAAAATTCACATAAATTCACTTTGCTTCGTCTATGTTGAACAGCAAGTTCGACTTTTTCTCTAATATATAAACTACGTGAATATTTCCTTCCAACCCATGTTGTGATGTGACTGTTAAAATATAAATTTATTTAAATAAATATCTTAACGAAATAAATTTAAAAAAAAAAGTTGGTACTGCAGGAACATTCAACTGTTATACTAATAACAACAGATAAAATAAATACTAATAACAAAAAATAACGATGTACTAATCTAGAATATTTCTAATTTCATATTTTTTGCAGGCGTTAGCTGAAATCGTATCAGAAGATGACTTGGCACACGGCAGCCTGTACCCGCCTTTGGAAGCCATACAAGAGTGTTCAGTTAAGATCGCCAAGAAAGTGGTAGAACATGCATACACAATTGGTAAGTTGTTACCAATCTCCATTAGGTATATGTAATGTTACTTATAAATCGTGACATATTATATATAAGGAGTTACACCAAAATACATATAATTGTATTGTATAGTACTGTGTCGCTTAAAGAGTACCTGAAAAAAAAGGAGAATGTATATTCCTAACAAATTATTTAGGACGCTAATTAATAAATAAGAGATTTCTAAATCTTCCCCGTTTTAGCTAAGATATAATGACATTTAACATAGTTAAGGAACGTAGTACTTGTTGCTAAAATAACATAATGTTTAGAATGATTACTTTCTAATGATTTTTTTTATAAAGTATTCACTTTTTGTGTACAGGTAAAGCGTCAGTGCACCCGCAGCCGATAGACACGGAGAAGTTCATCCGCGCTCAGATGTACGACGTGAGATACTCGCCCGCCGTACCGAGCGTCTACCCGTACCCTCCCTCCAGCCCGCAAGTTGCCATGATCTAAGATAAAACGGTTTCCCAGCTTTCACACACAATCATCAACCGAAAATCAAGTTTAGTAAAGCGTTAGATGCCACTCATCATCAAGTAATAAAGAAAAATGTGCCTTCTATTGACAATTTGTGTGTTGGAAGACTGCAAAACCAAAATATTTTATTGCAAGCGTTAACCAATGACACATTATTCGTTATAACAAGATGCAAGTAACAAAATACCTATTGTATTAAAGATTATATACATTTTACCAAAAAGCAATACCTATGACAAATCAATCATATGGTCATATTGTAAATGTATATTAAAACGATTCCGCAATCCTAACATCTAGATTTCTATTTATCTTTAAATTTTACAGCGTATGCAGTGTTTAGTTAGATACTTTAAATCTCTATGCTCTTAGTAAGGTTAATGTTGAGCGCTGAAACAGAAATATTTCGCGTGACGTACCTAATCGTTCGCAACTGAAAATTAAGTGTCAATATATTTTAGAGCAATGGTTATTTAACGGTCTTTATTTAAGATGCTAATACCATAAAATCCATGGTGTATTGACCATGTTTTGTGCTTTACAGGGTGAATTATTTATGGTAATGTTAAAACTATAGAATAGTTACCATTGTATCGGATAATATTTATTTAGTATAATTATTATATTGTCACAAATTTAAATTAACAAAATTTGTTATTATTTTGAATGTTTGTTCTAGGTGAGTTTTTGATTTTTAATTAAAATATGCTAGCATTTAAAAGCTTGTAAGCCAGCGAGGTACCTAAACGATTTATACGACTGTATTTGAAGCCATTCCAAATATTTATTTTGCTACTTACGTTATTCTCTTCATTCAAATTAATATTTATTATTTTAAGTTTAAATTTTTATGAACAACATTGTATGAGGTATTTTTATGTAAATTTTAAATATATTGATGAGAAGCTGAATTCGGTTTTTTATTTGGTATATTTTTATACTTGAACTTCTTGAAAACAACTGCTATTGTTCTAATATTCACCTTGTATATTCGCAATCATATAAGCACACAAGGTGACCAAATAAATCTGAACAGTTTAAAAATCAATAGGTTATGTACAGTAAAAGTTACCATTGACATATAAACAAGAATCTACTAATGTGAGAATTTCGCTACTTGTTTTGTTTTTTGCATAGCAAATGCTGACATTACTGTACAACAATTTAAAACCAATTGAAAGCTGCACCAGTAAGATTGTTTGCATAAGGAAATAAGACATGTGGAGTGAATTTTAAGTCTTCTTTAGAGTGCTTAGATGTAGAAAGTGAGCTGTTCTGACAATAAGGAGGCTGCCTACGTCCTTTAATGTATGTTTCATGGACTTTTTTTTCTTAGAGTTTTTCTATTTCGACGAAGCTTAATCGCATTCATTGATATAGGATATGTATCAGGTTCCTAGTTCGCACATAGATATAGGATATATTACTTAATTATTTCAGTATTGGTTATTAATCGAGGTAAACTATATATTACGCCAGGAAAGGAATATCTAATGAGCTCATGACCTTAAAATTCGTAGAAATAATGAACATTGCTACAGAAATTATCTCGTGTGGCTGAATAACTCAACAAGTAACTCATATTAACAGCTTCACGCAAATTAGTAAGTTGGACAGCGCTTTTATATTTTGCCAGTTGCAAAAAGAAATGAATCGGTCATTTCAAAAACCACTTAAGTCACATTTTATCCAACATGCTTTTTTTGCTGAAAATGGTTCCTCAAAGGTAGATGCGTATTCTGGGTAAAATCAACTTAGATCAATACATTCTTTCCTCTTTTAATAATACCGCGTGAAAGGAGTTCATTGCATAAACAACATTAGTCAGTGACAAAGAGGTTTTTGCATGCACTTCAAGAGGAGTAATGTATGACGGAGTTTGTATAACGGCTGTCCTGGTCAAAATAAAAATAAAACATTGTTGAGATTTATGTTGGCTTTGTCTGACTCAGAAAGATTTGAAAAAGTTTATCAGTATTTTCCCATACGTGGTCATTCCTTTTTACCAAATGACCGTGATTTTGGAGTCATAAAAAAAATGTTCGTATCTATATCCCAGGAGAATACATTGATTTGGTTTCGAACTCCAGCTCAACATTTACAGTCATAGAGTTAAAAACTGAAGATGTTTTAGAATTTAAGAAATGGTGGCCAAATTTGTACAAAAAAACATGTTTGTCACCTGAATCTTATGGAAAAACTGTCCCAAAGAACCAGAAAAAGTCATTTGCATCTTCAACATACATGAGTTTTCAGTATGATTCATTCTCATTAATAAAGAAAATAACAACTTCTGTTTCACTTCCATCCACCAAAGCCTATGATTTGATAGTGCCCATCAATAAAAAAAAGATAGATGATTTAAAACAAGTTCAAGATAGCCTTCTGGAAGAACATATTCCATTTTATTACAACATTTTAGCTTTCCAACTCCAAATGTTGAAGATAATCTAAACTCGCGTGCAAGTAAATCGACTCAAGCCTCAAGTACGCATAACAAGTGATATAACAAAAAATGCCTTATTATACCTCTATATAATTTTACATAATTAAAGCCTAGTAATTGAGCTTTAAAATGGTGTAAGTTGCATGAATATCGATTCAGTAGTTTAGTAAAAAAGGTTAATGCTAATGATAATGTAAAAAATGTTGAAAATTCATACAATTTCACAGTATGGGGTTATTGTGTTTAAATGAAACAAAATGTGCGTAAGATAAAAAAATTATTCGTGTCAATATTTGGTATTCCCTCCTCTAGCTCTGATCACTGCTCTCATGCGATTCTTCATCGACCTTATCAACTTTTTAATGGATGATTGTGGTATTCGACCCCACTCTTCTACCAACGCAGTCTTGAGCTCATTGATGTTTGTCGGAGCTGGATTCCTCGCTCTAACTTTCCTTTTGAGCTCGTCCCATATGTGCTCAATGGGATTTAAATCGGGGCTGAGCGCTGGCCAATGCATAGTGTGAATTCCAACTTCGTTCAGGAAATCACGTGTGGCCCGAGCAGTGTGACATCGGGCATTGTCATGCATCAAGATGAAATTTTCCCCAATAAAGCCTTGATAAGGGACAACTTGATCCAGTAGAACATTTTCAATGTAACGATCACTGGTCAGACCTCCTCCCCGGCCTCCCCCAGGAACGAAAACAAGGTCCGTTTTGCCTTCTAAGGAAATTCCAGCCCACATGCAGATGCACATAGATTTCACGAAAACCGTTCACCGGGACGACGGTATACCCGACCTCTCCTGTCGCTGCCATGGAGACACATCCTCGTCTCATCTGTGAACAGGACTGACTGCCATTGCTCTATGCTCCAATCCAAATGTTCTCGAGCAAAGTGAAGGCGTGCTTGACGATGAGCTGTGGTCAACTTCGGGCCTGTAGCGGGTCTTTTCGGAGTAAGGTTAGCTTCTTTCAACCTTCTTCTAACTGTCCACTGACTGACAGTCACCCGCGAACTTGACGTAGCTCCTGCTGCACATCTACGCCGGTAAGGTGTCGATTTCGGAGAGAGGTCGAGACCAAAAACCGGTCGTCACGCTCCGAGGTGCACCGGCGTCGGCTGGTATTAGGCCTCCGAGTGAAGGCACCAGTCTCTTGAAACCTTCTGTATACTCTCGAGACAGCGGACTGACTCATATTCAAACGACGAGCGACTTCTCGCTGGTTCAACCCTTCTTGCAACAGGGCAACGACTTGAGCGGCTTCTTCAGGTGTTGTATCCATAATTTTCTTCAAATGACGGCTTTAATTTGCAGAGATGTGTTCAGGTCAACGTCTAATGAGCGACTGATAAGAAAAAAACGATTACAGGGGGTTTTATAGGGGGTTGTGTCGCGCAAGTTGTGAATAGAGCGCAGAGCAGTTTACGGGAGGTTGCGTTCAGTTGCATTCTAAGTACAAGTTTTATTTAAATTACTGATATTATGCTACCATTTGAAAGCCTAATTACTAGGCTTTAATTATGTAAAACATTATATAGAGGTAAAATAAGTCATTTTTTAGTTATATCACTTTTTATGCGCACTTGAGGCTTGAGTCGATTTACTTGCACGCGAGAGTAGATGAGAATGATGAAGAATAAGACTATGTACCATAAAGATAATCATCATCATCAGCTCATTAAACGTCCCCACCGAGGGGCACGAGCCTACCCGTGTAGGGTGATTAGGCCTTAGTCGTCCACGCGGGCCCAGTGCGGATTGGACGACTTCACGCACAACCTTGAATTTCTTCCCAGGCGTACATGAGTTTCCTCGCGATGTTTTCCTTCACCGTAAGAGCGTCGGATAACGTACATATATTTTCGAAAATTTGAAAACACATTGGTACGTGTTTGATTGAACCACAGCCCTTCCAGTAGGAAGGCGACAGTCCACACCATTGAGCCACCGACACATGACAAATGAATACATGTAAAATGTTAATAAGATTATTTTTAAGTGTAATTCTTACTCATAAGCAATAAAAAATATGACTACTACGTTTCTTTTGGTTAAATTATATATCACTAACTCTAATTCTCGCTAAAACAACATAAGTCAAGAACTGTTTTTCAGGTTTTTTTCATTATTTCTATTAATAAACTGTAAAGGTTATACGCTACTTTAATTTTTTACTACTCAAATACTAAATTAAACATAAACATTTGTTTGTGTATGAAATAGTTTTATTGACTTCTGAAAATTATGATTTAGTGACTTACGAGGTTTTCGAAATGACCGATTCAAATATTTTGCACATCGTAAAATGCCACATGAGAAATAGAAGGACAACATTTTATTGCAAACAGGTCAAAGGGATTCCTTCTTTCAAATTCAATTAATGTTGTTATACTACGGAAACAGCAAATGGGGTTGTATCTTTAAACAGGACTAATCAACATAATTTCTACAAATAAAATAAAGCCAGTAAAACGTTTCCGACCGACAGTCTTTTATTTCGAATAACTATTTTATAAATACAAATTGAGAAGTACCGATTCACAACAAAATATTACCTAGATTATAATGTTCGACAAAATAATTATCACTTATCACTGCATTGAAACTGTACAAGTATACAGTGGGCGGCTCGGTGCCGCTCAATTGACTATCGCAGGAGGCGGGCGGCGCCCAACACCGCGGCTCACCGGCTCAGCGAGTGCGAGCGCTCGCGGGAACCAGACCCGTTGCACCGCGCCCGCTCATTGCCTGTACATACAACAACACATTACATACACAATCAACTACCTACATTATAGTCATCATTTCCAAAAAAAACAAATGCTTACTCGATTCCTAGCAGTTTTGAGAATATATTATTATTATTTGAACAGTTAAGTTTTAATATAAAATAATGATATTTAAGTTTAATATCCATTCGAGTTCTTTGAAAATCCCATCACTACAAACCTTGATGGTTTTTGTAAGGGATTTGATTAAAAAATATTGTTACAATCAATTATAAATAAATAAAAATAAATAATGCTGTTTACAATATTGCTAATGTTTCATCTCACTTTTAAACATCCTGTACCAGATATATGTTAAAACTAATAAGAATATAGAAAAATAGACGAAAGATAGATTGAACTACCGTTTATCTGCCAATCACATGTTATTTTTGGCAAATGCTACGAAGCAGAAAAAATATTGTCAAGAGTGCTAATTTGATAATTACAATAAACACTATTTGTTAAAAAATAAAGCTTGTTTTTTTTTTAAAGAATAAAAATTATATATAATGGGTGAAAAACATACAACTGCCTAGTCAGGATGCAATGGAATTAAAGAAAATCTGTAAAAAGGAAAAAATTCAAGGCCATCAATATTATAACATACATTAGAAAATTCTAGAAACGATTATATTAAAACGAACGTACACAACAAATACCAATTATTAAAATGAGGTCAGTTGCGTATGCATCTCGTCCGGCATTAAACATGTTATAAAAACAGTGATAAGTAACGTAATAAGCGGAAATCAAGAAGCACACTGACAACACAATATCAAAATCATGTCGCAAAATGAATTTAGTGAGAAACATAATATAATAAGCTTTCAGAAGCAACTAACAGCTATAAAGGGGCCTGACCTAAGGAATGATGGCCTTGTAAACTGGCGTCCTATAACAAAATATTTTTCATTTATAATGTGTTAATAAGTAAAGTGCAAATGTAACTATTCCTGGAAACAAAATTAAAGGCTTTGTAACTAAATATATACATAGCTACATTTGCACAAACAAGTAGTTAGAAATGTGTAAGTTTTAATTGTCCAAATGAGTGTTAATATACTACTACCGTAATAGGATTAATTACTTAATAAGTTTTACAACTAGCCTGTTTAGACACTGTGAAAAGAATAAAAATATGTATATAGTAAAAAACAACATTGTATTTGTTAACAATTGCTTACACAGTATCAGTAGTATTGATAAATTCCTAGTCATATATTACTTTGTCAATTCATGGATTTTGTTTACACAAAATTAAGTTTTTCATAGCCATGCGATGACTTACGCAAAGAGGCTTTATATATAATAAAAAGGCTCAGCGTAAAAAGTGTTA